>OX235279.1:107913594-108136440 GCA_944472155.2 Trichobilharzia szidati | reverse complement strand
TTCAGCATACTGTAATATTTCTAGTATTTGAAGTTATAGGGTAGTTACTAGCACTTCACTAGCTACACTGATGAGCATCTGTAGTGATAATCATAGTACCTTTAAAACAAGCAACAAATGTTAGTAAAGCAGGATTTAATGAATACATCAAATTGCGGTAGAACTCGTCAGCTGAATACTCTACTCTGCTCTACATACATGCATAAATAAATATATATATATACACTTTTGAAATTACATTGGGAGATATAAGACTGATAAGAAAATAAACTATATTGAATTAGTCATGCAGAAAGACAGGTGCGAATGTTTTCCAAGTCATGCTCAAATAGATAAAGGTAGAAGAAGTATGAGAGATTAAAATTAGGATAAAATGCATTATACTTCAAATACATCACTTAGATAAACAATTAGTCATTAGAGAATATGACAAGAATTGCATACAGAGCAATATCAATAGTAATGGTTATAATAACAATAATAATAATAGTGTTGAAGTGAGTTAAGATAATCCTACTGATAAAGGACAGTTTTAAATGAATCGAGAATAATAATAATGATAGTAATAAGAAGAAGAAGAGGTAGAATAATAAGTAGAACGTATTACCGTGGTAGATTCACAGTCACGACCATCTCCTTTTGTACACAAAGACCTGGTTTATTTTATTTTATTTATTTATTTTATTTTGATTGCAGCTTGATGCCACATCGTATTTTTAGTACAAGTATGGAATTTTCAGCATGGATATCGGTAACCCAAATTTTGCAGGCCGACCATAGATATCAGGTGTGCATCGGCAGGGGATCGAACCCCGGACCATGTGCATGGTCTGCGAGAGTCCTAACCACTGTGCCACCGACGCACAAACCTCTGCAATTGCAAGCATCTTCTTGTTTCTTTGTCTGCTGACAACAGTGAATGACTTGACCACGTCGATATCATGTCCGTAGTCCACAAGATGTTTTGTTATCGAGGATTTTGGCAGTTTGCACTGAGCTGTTTTCTACCATTTTGGCAAATGCCCCATCATGCGAGTAGATAATCGCCTTTCCGTACGACCTATGTATTTGTTACCACAAACACACTCAAATTGATATACGCAGTTTGAAGTGTCGAGGATTGGGGACTGGTCTTTCCCAGATTATCGAAGCACTCGCTTAGTGGTGTTAAGTAAACAAGTTTTCCAGCATAATAAGTTCTCTTGATAGCTTTATCGAGTTTTCGTTTGACTACTTCCTGTACATCATCTCCTTTGAACGGCAAATTGATATAGACAGATTTCTTCGGAACTATTTGAATTGTTTCGCATGGGCTAATTTCTTTAGAGCATTTATTAATCAACTTCTCAGGATATCCATTCGTAGATAGAATATCCTTCAGAGCTTTTATTTCACGCTCAATTGTACTGTCAGAACAAATTTTCCACGCTCTATTAAACAGTGTTCTAAGTTCTTTTTATATTGAATTGGAACAAAGCTCTTGAAATGCATGTACTGTCCTATCCATGAAGACTTTCTAAATATAGATCTTTTGATTGCGCCATCAGTCATTTTCACTAGAAAACGTCTAGGAATTTAATAGTATGATTTTCCTCGTGTTCTATTGTGAAATTGAGAATCAGGTGGCATGAGTTGAATTTTATCAACATGTCTTCGGCTTTTGGTCTGCTTCCATAGACAATAAAAATGTAATCAACATATCTTAGGTATACATCCGTTTCTTGTATATGTTGCTGCAAGGTACCGGTTTCTAGGCCTGACAAGAATAAGTCTGCGAAAAGTGGTCCCAAAGGCTTCCCATTGCGACACCATCAACTTGACGGAATAGACGCCCGTCGAATTGGAATTGGACATTTTTAGTACATAAAAGTAACAATTTCCTCAATCCCGATGTTGGAATGGGTATGTCTTCAGCTTCTTTACATATGAAGTCAATAGTCTCAACGACTGGCACATTTGTGAAGAGGGAGGTAACATCGAAAGAGACCAGATGCTTATCAGATACATTGAAATCTCTAATTTGCTTGACAAACTGAAATGAATCAGAGACTATATACGTTCGGAAACGTTTTCGCAAGGGCTGCAACAATTCACAAAGCAACTGTGCTAATTTGTGGTATGGTGAGTTTATCATAGAGAGTATAGGTCTTAACGGCGCTCCTGGTTTGTGTATTTTTACGCGTCCGTATAATTTTGGGATTTGTGACCCGATCAGTTTGATAATCCTAAATGTATTTACATCTTTTTGAAGAGTTGCTGTAGATGCTGCACAATTTTCGTTTCGGTCGATAACGTTTGATCTTTTGCATGATTATCCAATTTGAATGTAGATTCATCAGAGAGAATTTGATGCATTTTCTCGAGATAATCTATCTTATTCATTGGCACTACACTTTGTCCTATATCAGCTCGTAAAATAACAAGATTATTGTCTTTTCGGAGATTGTTTAGAGATCTCCAGTGTTCTTTGGTGATATGCGACTTTTGATTGGCCGGCATGGTTCGAAATTGATGAGCAATATCAACCATCTTTGATTTCAAGCAGCTTTCGCTTTCATTGGACGTAGCATGTAGCCCCATAAGTTGGTCATGAAGATTTTAGATTTGACATTCGATATCAATTTGCTTTATCTTTTTCATGGGAACACAGAAGTTGAATCCCAATGACAGAATTTCTGCTTGTTCTTTTGATAGGGAAACATCAGATAAGTTGTGAACATAATTAGATATATCCACTGGGAAAATGTCATATGGCGGTTCCGGAAAATGTACTTTTGAATGTTCGGATGTATTATCTTCACTTCTTTCTCAACATTTCTGCACATTTTTATATAAAATTAATTGTTGGTGTACGCTATTGCCTAATACTAACTGAACAAAATAATCTAAGTTATAAAATGCCATTAGGTGTTTATGCAGTCGAATACGTTAGTTAAACAAGTTGTTATGACATGAATTGAACCTAATCTAAGTTAATTTAAACATTGCTATAAATGCGTCAACATAATGAAATATAAGGATGGGACACAGTAGCACCATCAAAAAAATAGGTGGAGAAGAAGGTCAGTCATGAAGTATCTACAGAATCGAACTTAAGACGTGCAACCGGAGTTACACAAAATTCATCCTTGATATATTTAAGATTTTACTATTACCGAAATTGAAGAAAGTGAGAAAGCAGTAATAAATAGAAAAAATAATTGAAAAAGCCATACAATTACCTTGAATGAGATTATGACCAATAAAATGTTCTGTAAAGATCATCCAGTTACTAGCACTGTATCAATTTGTGTTATACCAAATAAGCTTGTTTATTTTGGCATTGCACTCTGTCACAGCATTTAGGTTTCATTTTCGTTCCACATTTTTTTCGCATCTTCTAGCTATTATGATATTTTTCTTACCTGCTCTGTCGTTGGTGAGATAGTTCTAAAAAGGTATACCTCACATAAATATATCATTACTTTTTACAATTTCTTCATAAGGTGGGAGCTACTAGCCAGGCGACCGAACAACTTCAGTTATTTGCAAGTAATCCTCATGTTTCGCTTATCGATCAGGAAGTTCGTCAACGTGATGCTGCAATTCGACGAGTAGAATCAACTATCGTTCAACTTGGGGAAATTTATCAGCAATTCTCTAGTTTAGTTCAAGAACAGGGTGATCTGGTATTACGAATAGACAGTCAAACCGATGATATGGAAATGAATATTAGTGAGGCACATGCACAGTTGCTGGTGTTTATGCGACGAATTTCTGCACAAAGAGGATTTCTTATTAAGGTTTTTGTAACTATTATAATATGTTTCGTTGTATTTGCATGGATTATGAGGTAAATTTACTTTCATCCTTTCTATATTGTACCTTGAAGTCTTTCAGTAATTTTCAATTTTGTAAACTGTTGGGCTTTCACTTTCTACAAATTATTTCTCCTACATATGGACAATCCATTAGTACTTTAATTTTTAAGTATTATTATTAGTTCGTCAGTGAATTTTGTCGAGGATTTTGTACATAACTAATTTCCGATAAAAAGATGTTAATTAAGAAATACATATTCTTCCTCATGATTTTCATTTTCAAAATGTTTTTTCAGTTTTTCATACCCTTGTAGATGTCTGAATGTACAGCTGTTATAGATCATATCGATAGCAGCAAAAAAGATGTTAATGATGAAAATATTCGCTTACCTTCAAAACGTCACTATCGTCAACGAGCTCACTGTAATCCTTGGTCAGATCATACACTTGATTATCCTCTGAAACCAGAATTAATGGATTGGGAAACGTTATTTGGAGATTGTCGAAATTCTTTGTCGCTAGTGAATACTGGTTCTTTTGATCCCCTCGTACGTTTTTTGGATGTAGGTTGTGGATATGGTGGACTTTTGTTTAATTTATCTACCTCTTATCCATTTACGCGGAGTGTTGGATTAGAAATACGCTTGAAAGTCTGTGACTTTGTTCAGGTAAGTTGCATAACATACTGTTTATCGAATAAATACTAATAATAGTATCTACTTTATGAAAAAGAATATCGTGTATTGTTTTGTATTATTGAGTAAACTGTAGCTTTTGATTTACTTATTCCCTTCGTAGTATATGGTAAACTTTTGGATATCGTAGTGACTGTTAGTTGCTTTAAGCTGCTCAATACAAGTGGGAAACAGTCCAACTTCATGTCTTAATAACGACAAAGTTTCGTCTGTGTACACAACCAAAGTACTACGAAAAAATCCGAATACTTATTATTTTTTTGATTGTTGATTAGATAAAATCTACCGTGATCACTTATGAACTCTGCCTTGCTCCTCAGTATTTTCGGACTATCCTATATTTGGCTTAGTAAGAATCTTTCTAATATTGCACGTGGATGGAGTTGTTTCCTGTATAGACTACAATCTGTAGGGAATGTTTCATGAACATTTTTGTATACTATAAGGTTATCAGTTAAAAATGCTTGGTAGCTCCACTGGCTAAGATAATCAGTCAGTAAGGACTGTGTTAGGAAGTCTACTCGTTGCTAAAATCCTCTGTTATAGATTCTACCACTGTTGAGTACTATTTCACAAAATAAAAAGAACACTTCATGCTAACCAAAGAATTTTCATTTGTCCTATATACTAAAAATCTCTCCTAGTCTACTAACCGGTTTTAAGCCTTGGAAAAGCGGGAAGGGGCTAGGGAACCTACCTCGAAAAATAAACCAATTCTCTACACAAACTTCAAAACACCACAAAAATATAGAAAATAAACTTATTCTTCTCTTGAACCGGAGAGACGGAATGACATAGTTTGTTAAAAGCCTTCGGGAAGTCAGTTCATCATCTAACAGAGCATAGAATGTCAGTCAAATCCCTACTTCAATTTCTTCGACTTTGAGATAGACCTCAGCAGCGTTGACTGCGAAGTGATTCGGAAACTATTTCAACACTACAGAGTGCAATGCCCCCAATCTTTATCAACATCATTCAACAGCTTTGATTGCCATGTGTCATATTGTCCATGATGGGAAACTCAGCGAGGCGTCTGAAGTGAGGATAGGAGTAAGACAAGGCTGCCAATTTTCACTGATGTTATTCGTGTTTGTGGTGGGCTGAATCATTTGGAGACCACAGGGTGCGAGAAGATAGGACTACGTTGTACCTATGGGAAGGCTAAGAGATATGGACTTCGCAAGTGATTCATGTTTAGTGTCTCAGAAACGGAAAGGTCTGCAGGCGAAAACCAGCAAGTTGACAGAATAAGCAGCGAAGACAGGACTTTAAGTGAACGTAGAGAAGATAGGGATGATAAAGATACCTAACCGACAACAATAAGCACCAATCAAATTTGAAGGTCATTACACTTATCTAGGCAGAATCGTTTCGACTACAGGCGGCAGGGAAGAAGATGCTAAAGCTAGCCAGGATTTAAAAGGCAAGACTCACCTTTATTAATTTGAAATCAGTTGTACTTAACGCAAAGATCAAGCTTTGGACTTTCAACACCAGTGTTACTTCATTCAGTCAGTTCTTCTATTTGGGTGAGAAACTTGCAGTGCGCGTCATGGAAAGCATTTTGAACAGGCCACCGTAGACTTTTAACAACAGCTGCCTTCTCTGGCTCCACACTGAAGATCAGATGGCCTGTCAGGAAATAACAAGAAACTCTGGGAATGAACCAATGAAGAACATATATATCGGAGGAAATGGGGACTAATTTAACACACGATTAGGGGACTGCTGGGTGATATGGCGCACCAGACCATTGGTCGAGTGGAATCCGAAGTGAAGACGATGAATTGGGCGTGGGTCGAAGATGACATGAAGGAGACCGTGTAAGGAGGGGATGGCATTCTCATTGGAATCGTGGAGAACTACAGGGAACAGGACAAAGTGGAGATGTCCTGTTGAAGCCCTATGTCCTATTCAGAACCTAATAAGTACCACAGTCCTCAAATATTCATGTTTAACCTTTGAGTCAAAAGTGAATATACAGCTTTCCTAATCTTGACTTAAAATATCGAATACCTCTTATTCTTATTATACTACTTATATCCTACTGACGTATATTTAACTGCCTGTTATTCAAATATTTGAATGGCTCAGGTCACTGATTAATTCAATTAGCCTTTCAAGTGACGTGTGAATTATTCACTGATAATACTTTATCACTGTGTAATTTTACCGATAGTGGCACAGCGGTTAGGACGCTCGCCGACCATGCACATGGTTCGGGTTTGATCCTCGGCCGACGCACTCCCTTACCTCACTAAACCAGAAATAAAAGCTGGTAAATAGGAAAGGTTGGGCATGAGGTTAGCAGCCCCATCCTGTAAAAATAAACACTGCTACAGAATCTTCAAGCTTGAAGCCCTATATTCCACTGGGAACGTGAAGGAATAAAAAAAATGATGGGATTATTCTCTACCACAGTGCTCAAGTTCTGTCCTTATAGCGGTGGCATGTAGATATACACATCCAATCAGGGACAAGCCTTGCAAGTTAAGGTGTTCTGAGAGCTGGCTGCTAGCCAAATTGGTAGATGGTAATTTATCTCAATGTTTACGTCCTCAATATTGGTCGTGAGAAAAATATGAACAAAGACTGATTCAACAAACAACCACAGCAGACTTTGCGTAGGCGTATACTGTTAGCATATAGATGATCTGACATTCAAGAAACAGCCACAAAGAGATGAAAGATTAACTTCCAGTGAGAAACAACCAATCAGCAGACTGTGTTTTTCTGCTAACAATAATATATAATAATGTACATGAAAAGCTATAAATATGTGTTGATTTCCTTAATAAAAGATCTGTTGCCTGGCCTTCGTCTTCTGTTGTTACAAAGGGATTCAATTAGATAAAATAATTTCATTCAAAAAATACGTAGCGATGACTAAGAGGTCAGCTATGTAGGCCATATCAGTAGATCAGGGTCGATCAAGTTGTTAGAACATAGAAACTTAGCTTAGTGTTAAATTATTGATACTAGGTTGATGAATAGCTTAGAGTAAAACGCAGCAGTCGTAATGCACTTACTAACACACCCACACCATAAAGTGGGATGAATCTATAGTTCTGAAAAATAACATAGGTAGGTGGCTAGAGAAGTCGGTAACTGAATCTTTGTTCATTACATCTACGCCTAATACGTGCAATAGGAATAACGTTACGCAATGCCGGATATATGAAAGATATTTCTAACAATAAAACAATGGATAAGAAATAATGAAATTACATAAACACAGTTTGGAAATAATGTTAGTGCCTTGATTTGATTGATATGAGCAGTAAATTTCAGTTGAAACGTCATCAGTAAGTTATACTGTATGACGGTGTTTCTATCAAATAAAATTATCCCGTTATGGAATTCTTCGTTTGTATTTTTTGTGAAGACATGGTTAGTTTTTTGAGTGCCATCTATTGTTGGGAACTAGTTGAGTTGCGTTATCTTGAACAAAACAGATACTGTTGGTTGTACATTTTGCATCCTAGTTATTGTAGTCCCATGTGATTAGAAATATTCCTTTTCACTACTCTTTGTGTGACAAATTTCTGCATGAAAAGAAATATTTCATGATTCTGCTTTTAATCAAGTACATTTTTCTTTATAAACAGGAGAAACTCAATGCTCTGCGTCTGAAACATCCTGGTCAGTACAACAATATAGCTTGTATTCGTACAAATGCGATGAAGTTTTTGCCCAATTTCTTTCACCAAGTAGGTAGTGAACAAATGTGTTTAGTTTTCACAGTTGATGGTTCAGTCTACTTTTTCGCATACCGGTGTAAACAATATATTTCAATTAGTGTGTTAAGCCTAATCAGATAGGTTGATATTTTATTATTTTTTAAGCGATTATTTAATTGTAATGTCCACCTTGAATTTCTGGATATACATGTTACTTGAGGTAGTTGACATTCACTCCGTCATATCCAGGTTTTGAATATATTGCCTTCAGTATCTCTGGGCATTGAGATAGTTAAATGATTCTTAGGGCAACAGATAACACTGACGACTTCTAGTCAACGAAATAAACCCTACCAAGGTTAGCTAAAATTAAAATTTGTAGACTGTGTTTTATTGCACACTGAGTATGAATCATGTAACTGATAATCAACAGTTTCTACTTATCGAAGTAGCTGACTAATTTAACTATGAAACACTTAGCATAAGGTTACATGATTCAGATTTTCAACACCGATTTTCTATATGGGTAAGAAAGTCGGTACGAGCGTCACTGAAGACAGTTCTAACAGGCTACTGTAGTCATTTTCCAACAGCTGCCTTCGCTGGCTCCATAGTGATAATTATATGGCCGAAAAGAATTAGCATCAAGGAACTCTGGGAACGAACCAGTCATATTGGGTTTCGCTTGGTTAATTAGGTTGAAATGATTACTAGCTTAACGTTTAAACCAAGCAGCTCCAACTACGCTGTGACAGACACTGGATTTATAGCATCTGAAGGTGATTAGTCTTGTTACATACAAACCAAAGCCAAAGGTAACTACACATTCGTATGCATCACTCTCGCCTTAGTCTAGATTTATACTCTTTATGTACCTGTGTGTATGTCTTCCTTATTCTACTTTTTATTAATTTACTATTAAAAAAGTGTGTAACTTTAATTGAAACATAATATATCTTACTAAACCCCAGATACTAGACAATATTTTGCAGCATGAATTGCAGAAAATAACATCCTCAGTCTGTTTTGAATATAACTGTAATAAATTCAATTGTTTGGTGTACAAAAAATAGTTACAACTCAGCGTATACATAAACTGTTACTGATAATATTTATAATTTTAATACTTCTGATAGTTTATTTATTTCCCACAGAATTTCTTCTATCAATTTTCAAAAGTATTTGATAAACTTACTGCATCATTATTCTTGTTTTGATTTCCAGGCTCAGTTGCACAAAATATTCTTCCTCTATCCAGATCCCCACTTCAAACGTGTTAAGCATAAGTGGCGTATTATTTCTCCAACCTTGCTGGATGTTTATGCATACCTTTTGAAACCTAGTGGTAAAATATATTCAGCTACTGATGTTCCTGACCTTGGCAAATGGATTATGGATTGTTTGTCCGCACATCCTCTTTTCCGTCCAGTTTGTCTTATTCATCTCCGTCCTCAGAACAAAGATACGAAAAATTCAAGTGAACTATTGAAGTTATCTGCTGACTCAAATGTATTTAAAAGCAGTCCTTATTTTATCAACGACTCTGATGTATTTGAGAAAATGAAAGAATCAGACCCAATCCTAAAGTTATTGGAACAAGGTTGTACAGAAGAAGCCCACAAGGCCTGCAGAGAAGGACGTGAAACTCTTATTATTGTATATGAAAGAATTCCAAATCCACCTCTGTAAATAAAGTTTTCTTGAGTTTTAAGTCGGTAGTTCGTTCATACAAATGCTTAGAACAGGATTTTCTAGGTATACTTAATTGTGTAGGCGACGCATCTATATTTCATTTAAGTCAGGTGAGGTGGTTCAACTCTTGCTGAATAAGCAGAGGAAGGAGTAATATTAACCTTTGTGTACAGGTTTAAATTATCTAAGGGTGACAACGAGATGGATATTTTTTAAAGGGGCACTTGAGACAATAATTATTGGTTTACTTGCATATTGTGACCATCTGAATTTCACTCACAGTAAATAAAAAATCTTACGTGATTGCTTAGGAAAAATTTCGACTTTGGTATGAAGTAAGATCGGATGAACTTTATGATATAATGTGAAATAGTCAATAGGATTCGGTTTCTATTCGTGAAAGTCTGTTAAGTTATATGATAAGCAACACAGAAGTTGCATATTATAACTAATCACAGCCGTCAGTTGAATGATTTAGTCACTGATGACTAACAGTTTAATAATGTAACTCCTCGCTAAATTGGCTGTTTAATTTATAAGTATTATTTGTGAATGCCCGGTTTAATTTTATCAGGTAATCGAACTGGTTTAAATACTCTGGTGTGCTGACCGCGTTTATCACTTTCCAAAATACAACGAACTTGTGTTCATAAGATTTCCTGGCTTTGTCGTCTAAATCTACATAAAATACCTTTTACTTAAATGGATGTACATTAGTGAGGATATTATCTCTGTTCATTTTGTGGCATATTACGGGAGTCTGTTTCGAACTATATTACACCTTGTATTTGTATCCAAAAATAACCACTTTTTTTCAGATAATATTTTTGATACGACTTGGAGTTTGCATTATGTAGCGTCAGGAAAAATTCACTCTACACAAAAATTTCCGAAGTAAATAAGCAGACAGTGTCTGTGGCAATAATAACGTCATGAAAATAGGCTAACTGATCAACTATTGAAATATGATTATTGGATGTCTAAAAGAAGGTGGAGATAGTCGATAAATTCAATTTGTAACACACCCTGTCAAGGTATGAGTTGACCTTATTGAGTACCACTCAACATTCACCTAAACTAGTAGGTGAGAAAACAAGTTTCACTACTCCAAAGGAAATCAAAACTGTTGCAGTAGCCAGATTTATGGCAAATGCTTAATCACAACATGTATAATGAACGCTGCTTTCTAAAAAACAGGAGATTTACGAACAATTTACAGAACCCCTAGGCTTTCTGGCAGGAATATTTGCTCTACAGCATTGTTTTTATCCTACATAAACATGAATGACTCCAGTGACTTAATATTCCACATCTACATGGTTATTAGGTGGTGACACCCAGCGTTTTAATGGAAATGTTAAGTTGAGGTATTCGATAAAGTCCTCTGGCCGTTAGTTCCTAGTCAGTGCTCACTTCCCCGTTTTCAGCTTTCATAGTGTTTTTTGTTTTCTCGGCCAGATTGTTTCACTTCATATTGTAGTAGCCCTTCAATTACTTCCTTGAATTGCATCCTGTACGGATTTCAGAACACTTTTGAACTATCGTTGTAAATTTTCAGAGACAAATATTTCGGAGGAGTGAACAATGCTGTCGCGTGGAATATTATCATTTAATTTGCCTAAAGATTCTGAAGAAGTAAGGCAGCACTCTGGGTGTTTCATAATGTAGAAGCATTGTTGAAATCGAAATTATCATCACTTCAGTTAGTAACTGTTACTTGTCTGATATCATGCAATTTTAAATGACTTGGAAGACAAAACTCTATGCCGTAATTGATATAAGGATAAAGCTTGAGTACTGTGGTAGAGTAAATTTCCATTATGGATAAAATTTATTTTGATAACTTCACATAGTGTTATGCATTAATATTTACTGATGACATTTCGAGCATTTGTATTGTTAATACTAATATTGTTTCCGAATGTACTTTAACTTCCTTTCTGTTTCACGCATTTCCATTGAACTTTCACTGATTGTATCCATATGTCTAATCAATTTTACTCATGTATATAAACGAAGCAAGAAAGTTGTGTGTGTGTGTGTACCTTGATATGATTATGAGCAATAAATTGTGCTGTGTGGCGTAATCACTATTGTATCGTCGTATCACTGATAATGATAGGTTGTACTTGATGGTTATGAGGTATTTATAGATTTTTTTAAAGCTGAAAACAACATACTTCCGGATTTTCATCTACTGCCAGCATAAAGAACTATCAAGCCATTAAACGGGAAACCTTTTCAATTAAAATGTTTTCAAATTGTTATAAAATGGTTGTACCCCATCGGGTTAGATTTTTAGAGCCCTGGAGATAATCATTTCATCTCATCAGCAAGCATAAAACAACCGCTGTCTCCCTTGAAATTTTAAGGCACTAGTTCACCTTCCAGTGCTTTAGCGAATAAACTCATGCCTTGTGCTGTTAACAATAGCGTAGGATCCACATTTTCAGCCATACTTGCTAAATGAATTCCAATATCTTTCCCATGTAAAAGCCCGACTTTTCATTGTATTACCATGTCACACAAATAACATCAGTCTGTCGGTCAAACAGATGGAGCCACACAGTGTGGTTGTCTTAGGAGAAGTAGACTTCACCGCTATCGTAGCACCATTGCGAACACTCTGAGTGAGTAGTAATGGAGGTACATTACAAATTTTCGCCGTGTGTAGGATAGGCGGATTAATATACACGTGGAGAAGCAGTCGTATACTTTAAGAACGACTGAGATGGACACTATCACAAAACAAGTAAATTCTAAGGCCTCTACAAAACAACCTTCGAATTATTTTCTACAGTAATATAGGCTGAAATCGATAATTTGAGTAATTACATTGGTTGATGAACCTATTATTAAGGAATCATGCGAAATGCGAGGGGAAACCATCGATTTGATCGTAACATGTTTCTGTTACAAATGCATGGCTAATAATTCCTCCTACAGAAATTAGACTCATGGATACCAGAGTGACCACGTCTCGCAGTTGGCGAATTTAACACCCGGTCTATCGACTGTAGAATGTCTTAGCTGCACTGTCAGACATTTCTTTTGAACACAAGCTGATAGAATCTTCCATATAAGTGGTTTCACAAAGTAATGAGACCGCTCGTAATAACTTTCATGGATCCCTTGCCAAACATAAACTAGGTTTCCTCCCGAAGCGAAGAAACCAATTTCATCTTACTTTTTTCACTCTTGGTAAGTGCTGGTGACGAAGTGCCTATACTTAGGGTTACAAGTGTCGCCACTTCCCCAGCTAAAGTCCCTGAGAGAGTAAACAACGGGAAAGCTGATGCAAGGCTGTTATCCTTTTCTTTCATTAGCGAACTGCATTGTAAATCTGAAGCCAATGTGGAAAGGCATTCAGCAAATTAATACAATTGCAATCACGGATGACCCTATCGACTATCCCTCATAAATAAATCTGAAGACGAGGGATCTAGTTAAACGTCAACTGATGAGCTAGATCGAGTTCATCTGCGACCAGGAAGCAATATATTACAGTTTCAACCGAAGCTATTTCAGGAACTCGGAGATCAGAGAGTTAAGTTGTCATGCAGTGGGATAAATAAACATACAGTTTTCGTATACGAACCCGATGAAAAGTAGGGCCCATGGAGTTCCAAATCTGACTGAAGACAGATATATTTGAGGAAAGTAGGGGCGAAGGCGAACTAGCTATCCAAGGTTTTTCCAAAGTATTTTCCGCCACATATATTATCACTTCTGTTCACACCACAAAAGGATGAAATTAATCCTATCCTTGTCGACTGAAATTTCATATTTAGTCCTTCAGTTAACTGGACGGGAAAAATCACAGAACTGATGATCTGTACTCCAGAATCTGGCAGTTGAAGTAGCCAACCAGTTGACCACTATTTTTGAAATGACTGATCCACATGGAGTCTTACGGTATCACTGGAAGGACTCAATAATGACCCTCAAACGAAGGAGAGTATCTAGGCAAGGTCATTGAACACAATCATGGCACACTTTAAAGACATCAGGATGTTTCCCAAACTATCACGGTTTTTCGGCATGACAAGCCTCTTTACAGCAATGATATTTTAGGCTGAGTCTGCTGCACACAAAACACCCATCGATATTTTATTTCATGCTAGACTGCTCATGAAGACGGAGAAGTTTCGACTAGCCTATAATAACTGGCAAGTTTTCAGATATTGAGTAGTGATTTCACAACCGGTATTAACTAAGCTAATGGAATACATAGTATCAGTATAAGCTCCGAATTACAATAAATGTGACTAATATACTTCAAAGTATGCTGCAAAAATGGGCTGAATATATACATTTTATCCTGCGTCGTGCAACATAGTGAAATGCATTGTTGTGCAAAACTGTTAAAATTTCGCAAACACTTGTTAGCGCAGTTTATGACGTAAGCTGGGACTCACGAGATTGGCAGCGTACATATCCAAAAGAGGATATATCTCCCTAAAATATTCAGTATATGAGAAGGTAAAGCATCTCATCAAATCTCTTTGTAGAGCGATTTTTTGATCAGATTGTTTATCTTCTTATCTGTTAGTTGGTTAAGCAGACTTAAACGAAATATTAACCGGAACAAAACAAAAAAATAACCACCATTAATATTTCTGGCATCCATAAGCGTTAATTTTAATCATTAAAATTTTCCGTTACCAGTTGCTGGTTGTATCGTACGTTTTGAACAAAGGGCTCTGTTTGATCATGAACAGTGGGTGATTTGTGCACTAAATTAGGGCTGGACGTCAATTCAGCAAAATTTTGCAGGGTGTTCAGGCACCTCCATGTGGGGTGATACAGGGCTCTACCGAAGAGGCTGAAAGAATACTGTTACTGGCTCAAGTATTAGCTATCGAAAGGAGTTCCAGTATAGGAGTGAGACATGATAGGCCATGGGCTAACAGGTAAATGTTGAAGGAACTGATGCCTTCTATCTCCGTGGTCATACACGGTGTTCCGCGGCTGGAAAATGGCACTGCTTGTGCATGACGTACAGCAATGGAGATGGCTATCATCTCAGATGGCCCTTGGTGCTTCTAAATCAAACTGGGTTTTTTGGCTACCTCCTCCGGCTCATCGCAAATTGATTAGCTCCCCAAGTCTGCTAAGTGTAAAATTCAACTCCCAGCAACAGTTGGCTCTAGCAATTCAACGGTGGTGTTTCAGTGAGAGCTGGCTGCAAGCCAAAACTGTAGACAATACTTTACGTCAGTGTTCACGACTCGAATCAGGATCATGAGAAAAAAACAACAACAAGGCTTATCCTTGAGGAAATCACCAGCCAATCGCAGCGTAGTTAACGTGTGGAGAGACGATTTGCAGATATATGGCTTCATTTTCTGAGGAACGGCTACAGAGAGGTAACAGAATGACCTTCCGCAAGAAAATAACCAATCAGAAGAGGTCGATTCTCCTCTAACAAAACTGTACATAAAACTTAATAAGAAAACCTTGATTTCGTTAATAAACAGTTTGTTGCCTGGCCCTTGTCTTCTGTCGTTACAGTACGAGAACAAGGGTAAATTAGGAGGACACATCAGATGCTGCAAAAGCGGGCCTCGAACTATAAGGAGGCACCGGACTGAAGTCGAAGTACTTCCTCAAGCCTCAGTGACACTACAGCGATGCGGTACTGAGAATGAAAGTCAGTGTCCTACCTGAATCCAAGGGAAAAACGACAACGGACTTGTTCCATCAGAATCGGCAAACTAGTCCCAATATTAAGTCCTCTACCAGCAGATGACGTAACCCCAACTACTTCACGACACGCTGAGGTTGTGAGACTCATGATCAGCTACCTGTATAGCAATGTGAGGGAACTGATAGGGAAAGTGGATGAACTCAGAAATCTCCAGTCACATCTACGCCTTATGAGAATCATCCTTACTGAAACCTGGTTAACCCCCATTTCTGCCAGCAACGAAATCAGTATTAGTGATATTGTTCTGGTCAGGAGAGACAGGAATAACAAGGAAGGGAGGAGTTGCCATATACTTTGACAAGCAACTTAGATGTGTACGTGTAACGGACCCACCACTTACTGAACACCAAGACTCTCCATGGTGAAATTTTTCCGTAGGCCACACTAAGCATTTATCGGATGGCATCTACTGGTCACTCACTTGTGGGAGAGAGTACAACCAGGTGCCGCTCAGCACCATCACAGGGATATGGGACTTGGACCATGGCAAAATCACCATAGGTGGAGATTCTAGTGCCTCATCCTTGAACCTTGGCTCCGCGTATGCTCAGGGAAAATCCGGTCAAAATCGACTGCACACCACTAGAAATACAGGACTGACTGAGAATGGTATCAAAAGTACTGGGAAGTATAATTGATGATCACATCAAGGAGCATTTGGATAGGACTAATAGACTCCACAAACTAGCTGAAAGTAAATTCTGCACTAAGGTCAGTCGAGTTCGATCTTTTTAACACGGCCCATCATCAGGAGTGTCTCAGGGTTCTATACTGGGGGCCACCTATATTTTGATTTTCATTAATTATCTGCCACGCCGTCTAATGTGCCCGACTCTTCTATACGCTGACGACGTAAAGATATGGAAGACTCAGATAGGCTGCAGATGGACCTAGAGCGTCTGGAAGACTAGGTGGTGGCCAGTGGTATGACTTTGAACCTGAAAATATGCAAAGTAGTGCAATTTCGTACGTGTAGACTGCAGACTGCAAGTGACACCTTGCGCAATGAAAGCTTGTCCGGCACAACGCCGGAGCGCTACTTAGGTCTAGTTCTAAAATCTATACTAATTTTATCTGTTATTATTACTGTTGTTATCTCTCTTTTCAACCATTCTGGATGACTAACGAGTGAAGGGATCAACTGCATTCACAGTAGCAACAAAGTCTTAACATGCCGAATACTGCAAACAACATATAATTAATCTCAGCATCACTCTTTTGGGAGTCAACCAAATCTACGGCAGTCAAGTGATCGCACGAACTACGCAGAAGTTTCTCAAAGACCAGAACCTTTACCTCACGTTCAAGAAGCGAGCACAAAGAAATCAAATTTGTTTACACTAGCTCGTGAAAACGATATTGGATGTACACGGGGCAATTTTGATTACTCTAGGTCAATTCCAGCCTTTTATGCGTTAGTTATCGCTCGTCGATTTGCAGATTGTAACCTTTCTAATTTTGTGTTTTACTTTTTGAGTGAGATGATTTCTGGAGAGAAATATAATTCTTTGTAGCTTATAGTTGGTGGGATTGATTCATAAGCCACAATTATAGTATGAATTAGCATTTGCAGCTGCCCATGGTTTGAAAACTGGTAGAAACTGACTAAATCTCCATACTTTCTACACACTTTGGTGGTTCAGATTCACTTTCCTATCTCATAATCCACCCGGTTTTCTGACGTATATCCTCAAGCTGGGTGTACGTAGGTGTACATGAACCTGAAGGAATTCCAACACCCAGTGGAGGTATAGTTTTTTTTATATGACTTCTACTCGGCATTGGCTTCTTTTCGCATAGCACATATGTGTAGTGAACTCGACTATGCAGCATACTTGCCCATGTTTTTACCCACAAATCCCAGGTCCAGAAAAAGATTCTCCGATAGAACTCATGTTGCAACCGAAAACATCCCACTTTTTCCCAATTTGCCCATTTTTGAACAGAAAACTGCTCACATTTTTTACCCACATAATCCAGATCTGAGAAAATTCTTATGTGTGTTTTATATATTTATCACCAATCATGTGCTAAAATGTGTTTCTTTAGGTAAAGTAAATATCGACAAATGAAGATTTCACTGCGGACGTATTTCTTTTGGAATTAAAATCTTATTCTTTTTGAGAAGTGGTTTCACCGTACTGAATGAAAGTCACTTATAGCAGCCTCAATCTGAAAAGCGTATATTGCATACCGACATGGGCTTGTTAAATAGCACCATTAAATCCGAGAGTCTCCAATGTCTGTTTGAGGAATCTGAACGAAGAATCAAAGCGGAAGATAATTTCCACTGTAGTCCATTCAGATCCATATTCGTCTTTCTCCAGTCCGTACATGAGTCATCTTTTAACCAAAGGAGATTGATTTTCCGCCACTTTGTTCGCCTGTTAAATCACAATTTCGATGAAATTCGTGAAGGTTTTATCACAGTTAGGACCTATGATATCAGGTTTGATTATGTGCACAATAACCGTAATGTTGTTCTGTCTTGGCCACTTCATGGTTTGCGTTGGTATGGGAGTAACAAATATTTATTTGTGTTCGAGTCTGGTCGTCGATGTCAGCTTGGTTAGTTTGCATACTTTTATTTTTGTTATTTTGCGCTAATACTACTTGAACCTATCAAATTTAGTCAACTAAGACCGAGTTTTTTCAGGTTATTAGGAGTTTGAACACAGTATGCGATAAAGTTAAATAAAAAGTCCACTTAGAATCAATAGGAAGATTTGTCCAGTTCAGAAGTTGTGTTTAAGCTCATCCCGTTGACATATCGACACACTGATTACTTGGAAAATTTGTTAATGGGTTGGTCGCCTAAAATGAGTCGCAGAATTACACTTGATCTAAGGTAGGAAGTGAGCGTTTCTTTAACTCTTAGTAGCCCAATGCAAATACTGATTTGTTATTACGCAGCTTCACATCAAGTCCTCGTAATTACTTTCGATTTAGTGTACACCAAACGTGGATGTTTTCTACTGCTAAAAGTATTTGGTTTACATTCGATGTATTATATTAAGCAAAAGTGAATGTCGGGTAGGCTTTAATCTGTCTGCTCTTCATAGTAGCTCATTGAAATCAGGTTCATTCTAAAATTAGGATGATCTTGATGCCTTCGACAGACTATTGCGACAAACTTTTCCTGGTAACCGTAATTTCAAGAAGAAAATTAGAAATTATTCTTCATCATCCATTGCTGACATTTTTAGTATCGTGCCATCTCTTATGCAGACCACCTGATAGACCGGCATGTATTTCTTGATAATGTACTGTCACAGTGCGTTTCGATATCACCGGGGGATATTCACTCAAGTATTCTTTAAATTTCGCTCAGCAAGCTAAAGCTTCGTCAAAATGACTAGAGTTTTACTCGAGAACGAAAATGTGATCAAATAATCCAAAATAGATTTGCGTTCCGACCATTTGTGTCCAACTATCATTCCTTTGAAACTAGAAATATCCTGAGTATTTTTCCTAAACTTGTGAAAGAGATGTACTGATAATCAATACACTGTGATCTCCAAAATAGTGAAAGGCAGCCTGACGTAGATACTCCATAACACCTCTAGATATTTAGTTGTAATAATTATTACTGTGTTTGTTATTCATTTTGGTTTTGGGGCCTTTTTCAGGTCCAGCTCTGTTCATGTTTAAGTGTAAACGGCCTCAAAAGCTTGTTGACCGCGTTGAAAAGCAAATAAATTTGTTATCGTGCCTTCACTCCAGCCTACAGTTTCTCAGCGAACCTTCGGATCATGTTCAAGAGTTACATACATATTTGGTGAGTTTTAGCATTATTCATTATTGAAGTATGAAGATAATTTTGGAATCCGACACTAGATATCTATGACTAATTACCATATCTCATGTGCACTTTCTGGAACTAGACTGTAGGAAAAAGCATATTTTGATTCCAAAAATATTTACGAATAAAGCTGTTGATTTTCACCACAAATGGTTGCACAGTATTACTGTGGTATATGGGAACTAGTTGACAGCTAAATCGTGGCTTTGTAGTATTCTATCAGGCACATTTAATATAACTACTTACAAATGCTTACTTAACTGCATTTATTGATGCCTATGTATGCATGGAAATAAATGGTTTGTCTGAAATTTGATGGGTTACATCATTGTTGGGTAGTTCAGATATCAGAAGGCGTACTTACTATTCAGTATTATGTTCTATCCGGATTTAAAGCTATGGGATAGTTCCGCTTAAAGAATAAAATGGAGAGGACTGTCCTTTCAGTTAATTGCTAATTCTCTTTCTGTTTCATTTACCCCAAGAATAAATCAACTTCCACAGCATAGGCAGCAGCGAAGTAACAACCACCTACACACTTCCAAAAGCACATGAAGCCCTCCTGATCATAATTCTTCGTTATCTTTGTTACCCTCATCATCTTACTTCCTTATTACTGTCAGTACGATTCTGCAGGGTGGTCAGTCATCTTCATTTCATTCTGTGACCACAAATAACAATGAGAGCCAGGAAAACAACCCCAGCAGCCTCTTAAAGCCACGCCGCCAACTTCATATTGAAGTATTTAGCTCCACGACTCTCTATCAAATAGGACAACAGGCATCAGTAGGTAGAACCCTGCCACCTCGAGTCATGGTTGTATGTTGTGTTTCTGAAACACGCACACAAGACCCTAGTGTGGTTATTCACTTAACCCCACCCAGCCAGCAAGCTGAATCTGCAAAATCCACACTAATGATGTCAGGAGACTCCTCAGGTAGCGGTGTAGGGATATCATCAAGTGTTAGGGCAGGAAGATCACTTCTTAACTGGATCCCAGTAGATAGTCGTATGTGTGCGGTCCGTCTGAATAGGACCGTTACAAGAAAGAAGGACAGTAAAACCTGTCGTCTTTTTGAAGTCCGCTTACGCTCCAACCGACTGCAGTTCAATTGTGCTAAAGGGTGATATCTACCAGACACTGTCTAATTTACTACAAAAAGCAAAACGCTCAGATATAGTTATTTTAGCAGGCGACTTCAATGTCCAAGTATGGGAGTTATGCCAGACTGAAAAGTATGTAGGTGGTACGTGCGGAATTCCCTACCGATGAATCGACAGCAGTGCTCGTCTTCTACAGTTATCTTCAGATGATCATCTGTTCTTAGTCAGCACTAACTTTAGACAGAAAGAGAAACATTGCCTAACCTGGCAAACCTCATCACCAAATCAACGTTGGACTGAAATAGACCACACAGCGATAGGGTATCTTTGGGGAGGGTCAGTGGAAGACTGCCGCTCCTTCTGGAACACATGCGTAGACTCCGATCACGCCCTAGTTCGCGCGCATTTATGCTTACGTCTAAACGGACATAGGAAACTGTTGGCAGCGAAACATTTACGTCCCCAACTAGATCCAAACACTGAGTTCCTATTTAAGGAAGAAATAGCGAAATGAATATATGAGATGGAAAGCCAGACTCCTCCTGAGGAAGCCTGGGACAGTATACAGTTAGCTGTTGACACA
Source organism: Trichobilharzia szidati (assembly GCA_944472155.2). NCBI lineage: Eukaryota > Metazoa > Platyhelminthes > Trematoda > Strigeidida > Schistosomatidae > Trichobilharzia > Trichobilharzia szidati. Next base: position 108,115,374 of record OX235279.1, on the reverse strand, counting down.
GCTGTAAAAGCTGTTAATATGCTAAGACCAAAAGTTAGTAAGAGCCAGTGGATTTCTACCAACTCATCTGAACTGACTGACGCAAGAAGACTGATTCCGGCGAGCTCTGAATATGATGAGGAGCGAAAGCTGCTCAAACGCAAGTTAACAAGAAGTCGTCGAAACGACCGTGAACAGTGATGGGCGACAAAAGCGAAAGGGATGGAAAAGGTATCGGCGATTGGTAACACCAGACAATTATTTATACTTATCAGGAAAGCAGATAGCAAAAGGCAAATGATAAGTGAGACAATCTCCGAGAAAAATGGCACCATAACTAGCACTCAGGATAGACAACTGGAACGTTGGAAGGAACACTTTGAGGGGCAGTTTATTTGGCCTACAGTCACGCTTAACTTACCAAGCATCCAACACCTCCCTGAATGGGATATAAACACAGGTCCTCCATCCCTAACTGAGGTTACTAAGGCTGTCACTAGTCTGAAAAGAGGCAAAGCAGCTGGACCTGGTGGAATGACTCCAGTATACTGTCGGCGTTATTTAAGCCACGTGGGAAGGTGTTGACTTCCCGGTTGGGATGATATGGCTGAAAATCGTTCTCAATGGCTCAAATGCATTCACTCTTTGTGATTTGTCATATCCAATAAAACTTTTCTATTCTTCTGGATTGCTATTCTTTTTGCCTCACACCTATTTATTATGCCTTTTGAATCTCTTTACTTTCTTCTCCTACTTTGTGTGCCACATGGAGTGTTGTAACTCGAACTGCTGCACATCTTTGCAAAGTTCTACGTTGAAACCAGTCAGTCAGTGTATTGCTCATGTTGTGTTTATATGTATTGTTATATATGACAAGTCTATTGATCAGGTAGCGAACGTTCACCTATTAAATTGTCTTTAACTTGTTTTACATGCCTAAATTAGTGATGTTAAATAACGTTTATTTCACATTAGAAAGCGGATAGAAATTGTCAGATCAAAGCGTAACACCAGTTAGTCAGGGGTCTCGGGTTTAGCTTACCTAGCTCGGGTCCTCTAGGTTCTAAAATTCAGTGATTGGAGATTCTCGGAAAAGTGGCTCAAAATCTTTCACACTGACACCAATTTGTTTACTGCGTATCAACTCCCAGCTGTAAAACATCTCCATTACTCAAGTTATTCTCTTCTCAATCAGATCCACATTCGGCTTATGTAGGTTCGTCGGTTATTGTTTGCTTATGCTATCACAGTATGTAGTTACTTGGGCTTCTCCACTTGCTTTGAGTCATAATTTTGTCTACGTTGGTACTATCCACTTAATGTGTTGTGTACGTTTACTAGTGCAGTTTGTAGTTTTATTTCGCATGTGAATATTATGGAAAACATTTTCTAAATTCTCTTTAATAATTGACTTTACGTCTATAAGCTTCCATAAAAAGTGTGGCCTAACTTGTATTCCATTTAATTCAGGAAACCACGAACTCCTTACCAAGGACGTCAGTTACGAGGAATGCATACTCTTTACAGTCTTCAAGTGGGGATGCAGGAGGTATAGTTTACAACTGTATTCAAATTTTTCCCGTTATTGTCCGTTTTTACTGGTTGTGATTAATACTAATTCTCAGTAGCTTTTCATTGTGTCCAGGTAAAAAAATACTTTTAAAATTTCATGTGAATATCACTTCCATACGTGATGTGTTTATTTAGTAGAGGACATGAGACAACATCTACCTCCGACACCGAAACTATGCATCAGTGCAATAGCGCATGTCTATTGACTCCATGTCATCATCTTTGTTTTGGAAATCCTCTATTATCGTCATTTAATTATTCTCATTACGCTTCCTTCTTCTACCTTTATCTGTGTACCTCCAAAGTTTGGCACTCTTACACATATTGCTTAGTCAAACAGACTGCTTTATCAAATGAAAATACCCACGGCCTGGAAACCTATGAAGTTTCATTCCATGTTTCATATTTTTTAAAAATTTTTGTGGTGAGAATTGATACAGAAAACTGAATACCTTATAGTTTTTGTTTCACTTATATAGATGGGTTAAAAGCATTGTTGAACTCCATCTCATTCATGTTTCTTAAACGTGATTCTGCTTGATGACTTTAATTCTTTAATCCCTTGTTCTTAACTAAGCTACATTTTTTCTTCCAGGATTTTATCATCTGTCATATTTTCTTTACCACACCTTATTTAAGAATGATAGAAGTAGACTTCGCTTTCAAAACAGATGAAAGCAAAGGAAGTATTTAGAATAAATACTTTCAAATATGCTAATAACAACAAAGTTAATGAAGTCGTTTCGTGACTCACTGTATGCCTAACTGAACAAGTAACAAAAAAATTAAAATGTAATAAACATCAAAATTTATTATAAAAAGACTGGTAAACTCGTATATTAGTGTCACCGAAAGGCATGTAACTGCGCCTCAGTGTTTTAGCTACCGAACTACTGACAGAGTCTTCAATCTAATCTCCTCAGTCTGGACGGTTGACAACTGGTATTTGATACACTGATTTTCAAGAAGAATAATGTCGATCTTCATCTTCTTTAAATTTCCATTGATTTATAGACATTATAAGTTAAATTACCGGTATTTATTTGGAGTATTATAATCGCTTTTGTTGTGGTGAGGATATGCCTAGTAAATGCAATTCAGGAACGGAAAGAATTCTTTGTGACGACTTTATAAAAACACAGTTTGTAACCTTTATGAATTTGATAAATCGTGGTACTCAAACTGCAATAGTAAGGAAAGAATATAGAAAACTGTTCTTTGAGCACAAGAAGATTGGCATTAGTCCTAATATAAAACGTGAATCTTAGAGTTAAAGTGGAACTCCTTTTTTCTTACCCTTTTAGAATCTCGTCAACTGGACTTTGATCTGCTGTCATCTATAGTGTTGACCAGCGGTTCCGATGGCTATCTTATACCTCGTAATATATCTGAACGGCATTCTCCGGACTCTGCTTCCGATATAAGGGCGTGTAACTCTCCTATGGAGCCACTCTTACCAACGTCGGTGGATTTACACCTCATAAACGACAATTATCTCCAAGTGGTTTCTGCTTTTGACATACCACCTAATAGTGTTGAAAGTCCAAATGGCTCTCAATTCGGTCAATATGTTGTTTTGGCGTCCCATCCGCATAACATTTCAACCGATTCTTCAACAAATCTCCGTTTTCCAACTGCAATGCGTTTAAATAATGAATATGTTCAAGATTTGGTTTAGCAACAATATTAAGAACAAACGCCTTCTTATTTGTTTTGAATTTTAATTATTTTTATAATGAATTTGTACTGCTGTTTATGTGAGATATTTTTCAAAGCTATATACATGTATCATGGGTTGTTTACTGATAATATAGTCTTTGTTAACTTGAGCTTAAAGTGTCGCTCTACCACACCGGTAATCAAACAATAAATTATTACTATTTAACTGATTTTCATTCGTAATGAAATTTGTTTTGAGTTCGTCTCCCAGAAATCAAATATCTCCATATTAATACACTGCTCACCAGGGAATGACTAGTTTCAAAATGTATTTCATGAAGTTTTAGTGAGAAAACATAACTGTTGAAGACACCAAGTTATGTGTGTGGATAGATACACACTGACCACGTTTGATTAGGTCTGACGAATTGATGGGTCATTGTATTCTGATCCATTAACTTGATGGTAATGTGCTTTTCTCGCAAGAGGTTAGGTTGGCCAGTTTCGTTCTTAGATGAAAGTTATGAAGGCTTACCAATAGAGAACAAAAGAATTATTCTATACCTCTCCAATACAATATTTCTTTTAACTGATTTCGGTTCATGACAAAATCCACTATGATGAAACTTTTAACTTGTACTTCAACGCAAGACCAACGATTAATAAAATTAGATATGAATTTCTCAGAATGTTTAGTAACCAAGTATTAGATAATTGTTTTGATTTGAATGGAAAAATCTTAATAATTTAATCAGATGTACATTCAATGTTGAGCTGGCGAAGCTTCAGTAGAACCAAGGGAATTTAAAAACAGAAATAGATAGCCTAGTAAGAAGACGGAGTTTAGCTGAAAATTGTAATTTATCTGCACAATACATTTCGAAATATCTGGTCACACATTTACTTGTCAAATCAGCTTATATGAAAAATGAAAGACCTGTTAGAATAAACAAAATAATGTAGGATTTAAGAAAGCTACTCTTCGCAGACCGAAAGTTACCAACATGTGGCTAGGTTACCCAGACGACATGGGATTTAAAGTGAACTGCTATTTGGATACATATATTCTGATGGATCTTACTAGTCTAGTATCGTATCGTTTACGTCCAATCATCTTGGTATTATGATCATATAGGGATAACAAAGGTAGTTTAAGGATAGATTGTTTTTGTACCCGCAGGTGGGGAGGAGGGTTAAGTTTACAGAAAGCTATTGCCTCTGACGGTTTTCAAAGTTAATTTTGAAGTTTGTCTTAATCGATCTTGTGACGCATATCAATTTAATGTTTTCTTTCTAGACGAATTTGGTAGTCTCCCACCTGCACTTATTGCGGTTCAACAGTTTAATTGTTTGCTGAGGCGTTCGAGTATATTTTCTGCCAACCCTATGTGCACAGTTCGATTACCCCTCCCTATGTGTGACCATGCACACATGTAAATTAATATAAAATGTAGGATGTGACATAGCCACTTGTGCAGTGTTGTAACTTGAGGTAGAGCGTCTCTTTGGTATTTCCGAAAATTCTAAGCCGGGCTGCATAGTAGTAATTCCATGGATGAAAGAATCTAGTCTCTCTTCTTAAATCTTACTTTTTACTCTTCCCATTGTGAAATAATTCTTTTGGTCGGGGGTGGGGATAGACTTATAGGCTTTCAGAATGATTAACGTCTGCACCAGTTCTAAAACTCTAAAGGATATCCGTTTCTGACAAGTGTGTATACATCAATATTTGATTGTCATCTTTTATTGAATAAGCGCTTAACCAAGCCTCTCTTACATTGTAATGGATAGAAAGTAAAAATTTTAATAGTGCCCTGTCCAAGTAGGTCGTGTTTTTTGAACCATCTTCTTTCCGAATCAAGAATATGCCTAGGAATACAAGTTGGTTGCAACTTTCTTCGTCACATGTAAGACATATTAAACACAACAGCCAACATTGCGCCTAAATTGATCTGAAAAGTAAATGTGTTATCATATTGTTGTATTGAACAAATATACCAAATTTTTCAGATTAACTGCGTCTTCTATTAACTCTATCAATACTTACTAAAGGGACTAATTGTTTTGAAAGCAGAAACAAGAATTAGCGAATAAAACACATCAAATTGTTATTTATGATTGTTAGTAACTTGTTCTATTAATCTATTTTTTAACGTTGCTGATTTGTTACGCAATTTCATTTAAATCACAATGTTCAAGCTGTTCCAAATATTATTCAAAATGCTTTGCATTATTTCTCATGTTTTACATTTCAGGGATAATGTCTCTGGAATATAGTGACTACCAGTTACATATACTAACTGATCAATGTTGCGATTTTGATTTAGTAAATCATCAACTAATGTATCTTGTTTGGCTTGTAATCTCTGTTCCCAGTAGCTGCGTTGGCGTAAATTCCTCCCGCATATTGCTACAATCTATGAAAATAAGATTAGTTTACTATAGTGAACTAAAAAGTATGTTAATTTAATAATTGTGAAAAAATATGATGAAATTAAAGAAGACTTAACTGTTGCTTAGCTTTAATCTGAAATGCATCTGCAGTGCTTGATTAAAATCGCGGATAACGGACTGTGGCTACATCGAAGGTTTGAAGATTCCACATTTTAGCGAAAGAAAGGGGAGACAATGGGAATTGCTGTAAACTGCAAACACAGGGTCAACAAGGCTGTTCATCGATTTTTAACCGTTAATTATTCCTCAACTTAGTGATGAGTAGTAACATAAAGGGGGAACTGATATTATATAGGACGGGTTGACCATTTATATCGGTGGTATTGTGTCATATAGTTATCATGAGCACACCTTTATATATTAATGTCGTGACAGTCTAAAATGGACCGTGATTTCTAACATGACCAGTAACCAATTAGTTCACACACAGTAACTTACATTTCTGCAATTCTATCTCAGAAATCACAGTTATTGTTATCAGCAGACGTTTGTTTTACTAACTAAATCACAAATAAAACTTTATAAAATTAAAATAAGCTACTTTTAATTTCTCAGTGTGTTGATACATATTAAGTTCACGAAAAACGGTATCCATGCACTATAAGGAATTAAACTGACTTAATCGCATTCACTAAACATAAACAAACAACAAAAATCGACTATTCTAGCTGATTATCCTACACAAATGGATTACGTCAATAAAAGTTGGCCAAACTATGATGGTTAATTACCAATGGCCTTATTAAAAGGTGAAGTAGGCTGACGGAGAATTGTATTCGTGAAGACCTCTCATCACAATCCTATCAGTTATAAGCACACACCAACTTGTTGTTTTAATGTCATTGCATTAATTTAGTTGCGTTGGTTTGATAAAAAAATATAAATCATCAAGACAATTGTTTTGAGCTTCGCTTCATATTGGGGATTGCACCCGGACAACGTACATTTGTATTAGCAGAATATCTATTGTCTTATATACCAGGTCGCTACTTTAGGCAATATAATAAGTTTTCCTCAGAGTAGCATGTCGAATGTAGTATTTTATTGTCTGTGCCCTGCTTTTCAACTCAACGCGCATACTTCACTTCAAGTTGTTTAATTTTAAAAAATGACATCTTTGCAAATCATTTATTAGTTTATGCAATTGTTAGCCATGGTAACTGATATATATATATATATATATATATATATATATATATATATCTGATATTTCATGTGTGTTCACTGATGAACAAATGTAAATAACACACGGTGAACTTTTTAATGTATGAATGTAAATATATTAACAATATACACGTATGATGAAGTTTAATATTCGTAATTATAAACAGAACACTTCCTAAAATGTATATTATTCGGTGGCTTTCTAATGTGTCACACCAATAGTTACAAGGTATTGATTTCAATACGGATACGCTTATTGACGTATAGAGTTAATGTCCATATCGAACAGTGAGCATATTTCACTTACCACATAGCTTCTTAATGTGTTTGTTGCTAAGGTAGGCGTCAAAATTCTACATCTTGCGCTTAGTCGTTTTATTCATTCATTCAAATATTCATTGTGGTAATGCATTAGAATAAGGCTCGCTTATAAATCATATATTTTACCGGTGTCCTCAGTTCGGAGGACGAATGTCCATAAACGCCGGCAAGGCTCCCTCCATATTCAGACATTTGCACAGTACCTCTTGGTTGATAGAACCCAATGCACCTTTCAGGTCAAGAAATATGGCAAGCATTTCAGAACCCGTCAGATCTAAAGCTTGTCTGGTTTATAGTAGATTGTTCTCCCTGAGCTCCGCTTAGTTTACAAATCCGGAATTTTTGATACTAAGCGAAGTTGGTCACTGTATGACTATCCAACGGAGATTTATCTTCTTTCGTAAACGCTTGGATAATCTGCGTTTTGCCCCAGTCCGATACAATAGTCTCGAATCCCCACACATTACGTAGCATCTCAGCTAAACTATCCAGTTATTTATTACCATCATCTTTGAACACATATGCAGACATAACACTAGATCCTGCTGCTTTCCTTCGAATCCTTTTCGGTTAGAGAGAACTTTAACAACTCTGATTGGATAAATAGTGTCCATATCCCAATCAGTTAGGTGTTGGGCTCTGGGAAAATTTAGGGTGGCTTTAACACCGTATTCCCTCTAAAGTTACAGTCATCTGTCCTGAGAAGTATTTAAACTACCATTCTTCTCAAAAATCGTTTCTCTTACCCTTTGATTTTTACATTCTGTTCACCTGATGAGTCGAAATAATTTTCTCGTTGTGCCTACCGATGGTGTTTTCTTGTCATCTGATTTACTTCTGTCTCCCACTTCCGATCATAATCGCTGTTACGACTTCTAATCAGATTGAATATGAGAAGCCTCCGCCCGACGTCATATTCGAGGCCGCCTGAAATTTAACTCCTTTTGTCTATCAGTTTGGATTAAGCATTAAAAGTGTACTGGAATTTCCCTACCGTTGGCTTCAGGTTGTCGACAGTCTTTATCATTATTTGTGCAGCTGACTCACTGGATATTATGCCAGTTTTCTTCAGGATGGGTATCGCTGTTAAACTCAGATACACATTTAGTTATTTTCTCTCCCAGAATTTGGGAGCATGGTGATTTCGTAGCTGCTCAATTGTAGATATATACGTGAACGGACTAGCATGTTATCGATGTACACAGGTGTTCCAGAATGTGGTGCATTCACTCTTTGTGATATTTATATCAATTAAATTTCATTTTTATTTTCATGTAATCATTATTTCTGCTGTTCATTTCCGTTCACTGTAGCTCCTTTGCATTGATTTTCTTTGTATTCATGTGTGATTTGATGAAGTGTATTGGCTTGAACTGGTTGACATCTTTGCGAACCTCCAGGCTGAAAACCCAGTCAGTATGTCACTATCATTGTCTTGATTATGCATTTAGTGTTTTATTCTGACTCCATTATCTCGGTGGCTGTTGGCAGTGGAGTCAAGAGACTTCTCACATTTATTTACATCCCCTCTTTTGATTAGTGTTTCTAGAGAAAATGAAAGCCAGAATTTATTACTCCAAGCATTACAGCTTTGTCAGTCAGACTACTCAGGTATAGCTGATTGAGATAAAAGTGCATATTGAGGAAAATGTCTTAAACTAGTGTTGTAAACTGCACTACTATTATTTTTAGGAATCATTATATATATATAAGCTTGATGATGAATTCGTTGAGAAGACTCTTTTCACTGAATCACTTGTCTACATTTTCTAATCACCCTATCGTTCACAGCACAGAAAATAACATTTGTGAGTATGGTTAATATAATACCAATACGACTTACTAGCTCTGCGTTGAATAGCTGATTTTGATCTAACACTGAATCAGTAACAGCTAAGTAGTACGATGATAATAATTTGCTTTGTTCTTCTTGAGTTCTGATGTATTGATTTGAAAGAGTTAAGTTACAGGAAAGTTTCTCTTTGAATTCCTCCTAATAATTGAAAATAAATATGTAAAAGAGCAATAAAATGAATTATTCAACAAAGGTTTTATAGTGTCTAAGTAAAGAAGAGATACACCACACAGAATTTATGTTATTTTTCTTCCTTTCAGTTGTCCTATACCACTTTCCGACCTTTGCTTACATAATTTCTCTTCGCCTTTTTATTTTACCTTTTAAATGATATGAAGCGTTGAAACATTATTGATTAGTGCTAGACAATTTCTTTCTGTATTATTCATCCACTCAATAGGTCTTTCGAATCTGTTCTTGAATTGGGATCTTCAAGTTGCTAAATTTTCGACAGATAAGTGTGATTACAGTGACTTTTGAGAAGACAGATATTATCAGTATATATCCTGTCGGTTGCTTGGCTATGAAAGGTCCTTTCATAACATTTTGAGTATATTGTTGCCACCTTTAACTTCTGTTAATGAGAAATTTAAGTAAGAAATATTGGCTATTAAACTGAAATATACCCTTTATTTTTTCCACTAATGAATAGTATTTGATGGGAACAAATTTTCCGTGATATTATTACGGTGTAAAACAAGAGACTTGGTAACTGAATTTTTTTTTTTGGGGATTTGATATCTCCATGTAGGAAAATTATGTACATCTTGTCTGACAATCGTCATTTGCAGAGGTCTCCTTGTTGTGTCCTACTTCTGCTCTTCTCATTGTGTTTCTTTGTCTTCTTCTCGTGTCTCCCATGTTTTGCCACAGCGCTGGTTCATTTGCTCCCTTTAATTTCAAGTCTATTACTCCACTATTTGTTATTTTTATGCCGATGAAGGTCTCTTTATATTACTACTGATAAATTTTGTCTGGTGCACACGCCACAATATCACTACAGACACATAATGTAATAAATGTTTTTCTATAAACCAAGTGTTATAGCTCATTAGGCTAAATGATGACACTTATAACCGTTCAATGATGATCGTTTGAACATAGAAGAGCTTGTAAGTTTACTGGAATTCAGAAATCACCTTTACATTTTCGAGTTATGCGTATCATCTGAATTTGTATTAGTCCTTTTTATTGATTCGTCATTAAAAGTTGTCGACAGCAGTTACTTATCTTCGACACAAACCCAAAAATAATTATTTAGTTTGAAACTATCATCTACATACACAGACTCCTCTTTATGGCTGTTATTATAAAATAGTGCTTGGTAATTTTCTGAATGGGAAGTTAGTAAAAGTTCAAAAAGTATCATCTATTACTGCAATTAGTAGCCCGGTTAAACCTCAGGTGCATAACGTTTATTCGTTCAGTAACATCAGCATATTGTATCAAAATGCTAGGTTACAACTGACAACTCAGGCGAAAGCAAATCGAGTAGGGTAGAGTGACTATTTGAATGACTTGTTTTTTGTTTAAAACGTTTATTATACTGTGTCCACCAACAATATTTATTCTTGCATAAGCTGCATTTTCACTTCCTTGAGACCGAGATTGATTCCATCTGGTGAATCTCAGGTCACCATGTGGATTTCCTTATGCTTGAATACCCTGACTCCAATAGCCAAATTATTCAACACTCAGAAGTCTGAAAACAGTTCTAAGTTCTCATGGGTTTCATGTAGTGCCTCTCAACTCATGATGAGCCCCCTTCCTGTATTGTCTGTTCCTTGTTTGCCAATCATATCACCCATTAGCATTTGAATTTAGCTATTTGTTTAAGGTCTTGTCCACTACTATCTGTAATTGTCTGTAGAATTCCACCTTTTTCGAACAGGTCTACGTTGCTTGTTTTTGCGTAGCATTGGATAACTGTAACTTTTCTTCCCTTTCAATTGTACCTTGCTACCATCATCTTGCATTCCATGTCCCCACGCTTACCTCTGCTTTCACAGAATGAAGACGTTTCAGCTAAATAGCTTCTCAAACGCTTTTATGGCTGCCGTATTCCACCCTCCTCAATTCTAGAGACGAATAAGTTTATTTTTTCTGTGCTTTGAAGTTTCAGTATCTACGGCGTAAGGCATAGGGGTCGATACTTCCCTGGCCAATCTTCCCACGTTTCCTGAGCTTAGGACTGGCTGACTAGTAAAGTAGGTGACGTTATACCTCTGTTTAGAAATTATTGAAATTAAGTCTTTTTCTCAGCTGGGAACTGAAACCTGTCAGCTGAAAGCTGTAATACCTTTATTAGAAAACTATGAAATCTAGGGGTATTTTGTGGTTATCTTTGTATTCACGTAGTGACTATTCTTAATGCTACAAATATTTCACCACTAAACTTCGTGATACCCGACTTAGTCTGACCATTGTGAAGGAAACAAACTGAGCATCTTAATGGTTTGTTTACAAAGTCGTCATAATTAATACCTTCAAATTTTTCAATATTGATTCGCGAGATCTCATCAGATTAGATTGTTGCAGTTCACGAGATTTTTGAAGAAGACACATTTGTTCAATTCGTTTTGTAGTGATATTCATTTCTGATTTGAGTGTTTTATTCACTTTTTTAAGGTCAGCAATTGTACACCTGCAATTTAACAGTTATAGACAGAAGAACTGGAAGTTATGAGGTCAGAAATTATAAGATCAAAAGAACTTAGCTAGCTACTAATTGACCACCACGTTAAAAATACTCAATTATTACATTGCGTACAAACAAATAACATCGGATAGAAGAGATCTGAACTTCTAAGGGGTACTACAGTTTAGCTAAGAGAGAGATTTACCTCTTCACTCTTCATCTTCATTATTATCATCGTCAAATCAGCCAGTAGTGACAAGTGTAGTGAGAAATGAAACCAACGAATATGAAATAATGGAACTATAAACACTCAGTGTGAGAATTAGTCGATTTTCCCGAAATCAGAATTACACTCTGTTACACTTCTTAGGTTCTATAATAATAATAGTAATAATAATCACTTTAATCCAAACAATAATAATTGTACAGAATGCAATTTTCAGCGTTTTTATACACATTGAAACAATTTAGCTCCTTTCATAAATATGTACATACAAAAAATTTAAAATAGTAATAATAATATTGATGATGAAACCGCTATAAACAGAATGTTGGTGAAGATATACTGAACTATAAGTAGATAATACATGTAATAATAATCTTTGCTTTTACTTTGTAGCTCAGATTACTGATTTAAGAAGTTTATAAGTTCCTTTCTGACATCTGACTCTTCAGACAAAACCTGTGCTAAATGTGGTATGGTAGAATTTTTATATTTAGTTGTATGAGCGTAAATTTGTATGACGTTCCTTCTGGCTTTAACCGAAGAGATACAAGGAGAAAGTTGAGAGCAAAGAGGATGTTCAGTATCAGACAAGATAACTTTAGCCAACTGCTTGCAAGAATTGAAGTGCCTCAAATGAACTGTCGTCAAGATTTGATCGAATAGTTCTAAAATATTTGGGCGCCGAGTGAGAAGTAGACATTTGTAAAAAATAAATTATATATAAAAACCTCTGTTATGTTAATTTCGATTAATATCCCTGAAGAAGTTCGGACCAGATTGCCGAACGAAACGTTGGAATTACTTATTTCAATATCGCTGAGATTTTACAAATATAATTTTTTTTACAAATTGAAGTGCCTGTTGACAATAATGTCAGTTAGCTGAGTAAAAGGCACACCACTAACACTAACCCTACTTACAGTCTTCAGTGTTCTACGTAACATGATAAAGTCTTTTTTGAAAAGTCCAGGGAAGAATAATGCCGGCCAATAAAGGAGAATGAGCAGAATACGTGAGTTAAAAAATTGTAGGAGAAGAGATTGAGTTATGCCAGCAGACAGTCTCAACTTCTTCATGTAATAAGTTAAACGAAAAATTTTCTTAGAGATCAACAGGATGTCAGACGACCAACAGAGATTGGAAGAGAAACTGACACAGAGATGAGAGATTTTCGAATAACTCCCCCATCACAAGGCCATCAATATTACAGCAATCAAGAGACTTAATTAGTCCACACAAGTCTTGTTCGTATCTGAATCTAAAATCAACGATGTGACATTTAGATGGATTCAGTTTAAGACCATTTAGGTGAGACCCTTTTTTGACTTCATACAAGAATTTATTCATATAAGAGCAGTCCCAAGCAAAAACTATTAGGACAGAAATGGTAAGATCAAAGGTAAATATAACGAAGTATGCTTTGGAAGAATACACAAGGTAATGCCAAAAGAAAGGAAAAAGGGATGGAGAGAGTGCAGCCCCCTGTGGCACATCAGTTTCCGTTCGCAACAAAGCAGGGCGCTTTTCATTCAAAGCAGTATGTTCTTTTCTACCCGGAAAATAAGAAAATAGCGACTTTCTGACCCACGACTCAGTGTATACTGAAACCAGCTTCCTTAGAAAAAGCGCCCTAGGAATAGAGTCACCAGCAGCACTCTAGTCCAAGAAGGAGGCTCGGACAAACTTCTATAATTATATTAGTTCCCTCACTAGATACGGAGAACTCCTATCAATCACATACTCATGCAGCCTGTTTCAAAGTGTGTCAACTAGAAATACACCACACATGTGAAAGCTTGTGAGTTGAATAGACAGTAACCTGTCTAATTGTTTCTATCGAATAAACCTGGTCTGTCCTAACTGCCCTCCTTAATAACCCACTAACGCTTCTCTTGCCAATTTGGATTTCCTTCCCAAATTATAACTAGTGTTCTTGTCATTAATCATTTACACCGAAATGTTCCAGTTACCTGGACTAAAACAAGGTAAAGAAAAATCCTAGGAAGCCATCATCGCGAACAAACGGAGAGATGTCTTGTTCATCAGAATTTGTTCGGAACAGCCTTTAATAAAAATTCCTTCATCCAGGAAGGAAGCAAATATACGTGCATATGAGTATGACGTGATATTCAGTGAGTTAGATGCAGAAATAATAATAAAGACAGTCGAAAAACTGAAACCAACTGATAGGAAATGTCAGAAGAATTCTCCCACATCATGCAAACTGATAGACACAAGGAGGTAGACTCCAAGCAGTTTCTAATATTGGAAGTCATTAGAAGTTATAACAGCGATTAGGAATAGAAGTGGAAGACAGGACCAAATGACATGACTAAAAAATATTATCGGCAGGCATTACGGGTATATAACCAGGAGACCGTAGCACGAAATCGGGTTCCAGGCCACCACTCGAGTGATATCACAATGGGAGGCAAAGAGTGCACAGTTGGTGTGAGGAGAAGATGAAAGGTTATAGAAAGCGATGGCACAGCTGCAGAGGACGGCAAAAACAACAACAAACCGGAGATACGTGGATGAAGAAAAACATAACATTTGGAAGACCAGAGACTAATAAAAACTAACAATAAACCAACACTGAGACACACTTAAACTAAAGTAAGAAAAAAACATCTAAAAATTAAAGAAGAAGCATAACTAAAGCTAATTGGAATAACATAAAAATTGTTCCTGTTATGTCACGCATGCATCAAAATAAAACTACTCAATCGCATTTGAAACAAACATTTTCAGTGCTAAGTCCAAGTTGAAGTGAGCTTTTGCAATCCTCTCCGAATGAAATAACCTGCTTTCCTCATCAACTGGGACCTTATCGCTTGTCCTCAGTATTATTCTCGTACTCGTGTTCAGCTGTATTGATGTTAGTCATTGTGCTGACGTGATATTTGAATTCCTTAAAATCACAACACTCGGATGAATCTACAGTCCACAGACATAAAAATACAGGCCAAAAGTAATGCGGTTAGCCACCTAACGACAACTGGCTAGTACGATGAATCTACGAAATTCACCTTATGGTTGTCACGGGATTCTTCGACTGATTCTCGTGGACTTTCTGGTGCTCCGAGAGCTTGGGAGGAAAGGTCACTAATGGATCAGTTTCAACTGAACAGTCGTATGTGTATTGTCCAGCTGAAGGGACTTGTGAAAAGACGGAGAGATTGTGCAGCTAACAGATATCTTTTCAAAATCCTACCCTACGCGCCAACTGACTGGATTTTCGGAGAAGTGAAAAGAGCTGTCTAGTTTAACGCTGAAGAGACAGAAGAGGTATCAGTGGTAAGAAATACCAGACACTAATTTGGATTTATTGGGGAAACAATTTGTAAGAAAAGAATGTTAGGTAAGTCGACCTCCGAGAAGAATGGTATTTTAATTACTTCTCAGGAGAGATGACTGTAACGTTGGAGGGACCACATTGAAGAGCGATTCAACTGGCTTACAACCACTCCAAATCTGCCTAGAACCCAACACCTACCTGATTAGGATATAGACATCGGGCGTCCAACTCTAAATAGGGTTGCAAAAGTTGTCCCTAGTCTTAGACGAGACATAGCAAGATGAGCTGACAGTTCGACTCCAAAGGTGTTTCAAGCTGGTGTTTGTGAATTATGCCACTCATAGGTAGCTTCATATCATATCTACGCCAGATATGACGTAAGGTGACGAATGTCATTTGGGTCTTTCTCATGTGTGCTGAGATTTCGTCAGCGATCAGTTCATTAGGCCAGATGGAACCTCCCGAATAAGTGAAATGTCAACGCATTCAACCACTTCACTTCCCATCTATAAACTAGGAGTCGATGCAAGCCAGTCCCGCAACATCATTCCTCATTTGACAGGGGCGACTCGCATGCTAAACATACTAAGACTTCCGTCCACGGTGTTCAGAAGACTCTTCATTTTCTCAGCCTGTTGATCGACAATGACTATATCATCTACAAACTCTAAATGAACAAATTTATTCCCAAGTTACACGTCGATTCTTAATTCACTAAAGTCGATTAGAGTGACATCTATTACTAAATCCATGAAGACATCAAACACAAGCCAAGTCAATGGCCATCCTTGATGAACACCAGTGGTTGTCATCAGTTCAGGTAATAACTGTCCCTGATTTCAGCACAGTGGCATGAGTTCGAGTAGAGTGAGGGACTTGATTAGTGCAATAAACGTTTTCGGCACCAGCTTCACAGTTATACAATGCCACAATACTTCTCAGTTGATAGAGTTAAATGCTGCCTTCATGTTCTTGTTTTGTGCTTCATGGTTTAATTACACAGCTTTCATCGCCTTTCTAAGCAACATCTTCAGTGCTAAGTCCAAGTTGAAGTGAGCTTTTGCAATCCTCTCCGAATGAAATAACCTGCTTTCCTCATCAACTGGGACCTTATCGCTTGTCCTCAGTATTATTCTCGTACTCGTGTTCAGCTGTATTGATGTTAGTCATTGTGCTGACGTGATATTTGAATTCCTTAAAATCACAACACTCGGATGAATCTACAGTCCACAGACATAAAAATACAGGCCAAAAGTAATGCGGTTAGCCACCTAACGACAACTGGCTAGTACGATGAATCTACGAAATTCACCTTATGGTTGTCACGGGATTCTTCGACTGATTCTCGTGGACTTTCTGGTGCTCCGAGAGCTTGGGAGGAAAGGTCACTAATGGATCAGTTTCAACTGAACAGTCGTATGTGTATTGTCCAGCTGAAGGGACTTGTGAAAAGACGGAGAGATTGTGCAGCTAACAGATATCTTTTCAAAATCCTACCCTACGCGCCAACTGACTGGATTTTCGGAGAAGTGAAAAGAGCTGTCTAGTTTAACGCTGAAGAGACAGAAGAGGTATCAGTGGTAAGAAATACCAGACACTAATTTGGATTTATTGGGGAAACAATTTGTAAGAAAAGAATGTTAGGTAAGTCGACCTCCGAGAAGAATGGTATTTTAATTACTTCTCAGGAGAGATGACTGTAACGTTGGAGGGACCACATTGAAGAGCGATTCAACTGGCTTACAACCACTCCAAATCTGCCTAGAACCCAACACCTACCTGATTAGGATATAGACATCGGGCGTCCAACTCTAAATAGGGTTGCAAAAGTTGTCCCTAGTCTTAGACGAGACATAGCAAGATGAGCTGACAGTTCGACTCCAAAGGTGTTTCAAGCTGGTGTTTGTGAATTATGCCACTCATAGGTAGCTTCATATCATATCTACGCCAGATATGACGTAAGGTGACGAATGTCATTTGGGTCTTTCTCATGTGTGCTGAGATTTCGTCAGCGATCAGTTCATTAGGCCAGATGGAACCTCCCGAATAAGTGAAATGTCAACGCATTCAACCACTTCACTTCCCATCTATAAACTAGGAGTCGATGCAAGCCAGTCCCGCAACATCATTCCTCATTTGACAGGGGCGACTCGCATGCTAAACATACTAAGACTTCCGTCCACGGTGTTCAGAAGACTCTTCATTTTCTCAGCCTGTTGATCGACAATGACTATATCATCTACAAACTCTAAATGAACAAATTTATTCCCAAGTTACACGTCGATTCTTAATTCACTAAAGTCGATTAGAGTGACATCTATTACTAAATCCATGAAGACATCAAACACAAGCCAAGTCAATGGCCATCCTTGATGAACACCAGTGGTTGTCATCAGTTCAGGTAATAACTGTCCCTGATTTCAGCACAGTGGCATGAGTTCGAGTAGAGTGAGGGACTTGATTAGTGCAATAAACGTTTTCGGCACCAGCTTCACAGTTATACAATGCCACAATACTTCTCAGTTGATAGAGTTAAATGCTGCCTTCATGTTCTTGTTTTGTGCTTCATGGTTTAATTACACAGCTTTCATCGCCTTTCTAAGCAACATCTTCAGTGCTAAGTCCAAGTTGAAGTGAGCTTTTGCAATCCTCTCCGAATGAAATAACCTGCTTTCCTCATCAACTGGGACCTTATCGCTTGTCCTCAGTATTATTCTCGTACTCGTGTTCAGCTGTATTGATGTTAGTCATTGTGCTGACGTGATATTTGAATTCCTTAAAATCACAACACTCGGATGAATCTACAGTCCACAGACATAAAAATACAGGCCAAAAGTAATGCGGTTAGCCACCTAACGACAACTGGCTAGTACGATGAATCTACGAAATTCACCTTATGGTTGTCACGGGATTCTTCGACTGATTCTCGTGGACTTTCTGGTGCTCCGAGAGCTTGGGAGGAAAGGTCACTAATGGATCAGTTTCAACTGAACAGTCGTATGTGTATTGTCCAGCTGAAGGGACTTGTGAAAAGACGGAGAGATTGTGCAGCTAACAGATATCTTTTCAAAATCCTACCCTACGCGCCAACTGACTGGATTTTCGGAGAAGTGAAAAGAGCTGTCTAGTTTAACGCTGAAGAGACAGAAGAGGTATCAGTGGTAAGAAATACCAGACACTAATTTGGATTTATTGGGGAAACAATTTGTAAGAAAAGAATGTTAGGTAAGTCGACCTCCGAGAAGAATGGTATTTTAATTACTTCTCAGGAGAGATGACTGTAACGTTGGAGGGACCACATTGAAGAGCGATTCAACTGGCTTACAACCACTCCAAATCTGCCTAGAACCCAACACCTACCTGATTAGGATATAGACATCGGGCGTCCAACTCTAAATAGGGTTGCAAAAGTTGTCCCTAGTCTTAGACGAGACATAGCAAGATGAGCTGACAGTTCGACTCCAAAGGTGTTTCAAGCTGGTGTTTGTGAATTATGCCACTCATAGGTAGCTTCATATCATATCTACGCCAGATATGACGTAAGGTGACGAATGTCATTTGGGTCTTTCTCATGTGTGCTGAGATTTCGTCAGCGATCAGTTCATTAGGCCAGATGGAACCTCCCGAATAAGTGAAATGTCAACGCATTCAACCACTTCACTTCCCATCTATAAACTAGGAGTCGATGCAAACCAGTCCCGCAACATCATTCCTCATTTGACAGGGGCGACTCGCATGCTAAACATACTATGACTTCCGTCCACGGTGTTCAGAAGACTCTTCATTTTCTCAGCCTGTTGATCGACAATGACTATATCATCTACAAACTCTAAATGAACAAATTTATTCCCAAGTTACACGTCGATTCTTAATTCACTAAAGTCGATTAGAGTGACATCTATTACTAAATCCATGAAGACATCAAACACAAGCCAAGTCAATGGCCATCCTTGATGAACACCAGTGGTTGTCATCAGTTCAGGTAATAACTGTCCCTGATTTCAGCACAGTGGCATGAGTTCGAGTAGAGTGAGGGACTTGATTAGTGCAATAAACGTTTTCGGCACCAGCTTCGCAATTATTCAATGTCAAATTGCTTCTCATTGGATATTTTTAAATGCTGTCTACGTGTGTGTATATCTGTGCAGGTTTCAGTTGGATTCCATATTATTTTGTTTATTAGGTATATCACACAGTGAAACAGTATTATTTACTGGATGACGTTTCGAACAAAATTTATTGTTCATAATCATATCAACTGTGATCACACGACTTTGACACTTGAGTTTTATAGCTTTCTTTGTTTTCTCCTATTTGTCGTAGGGGGAGTAGAATTTTCCAGATATCGAGGACAGGTGATGCTATCCCCGATATCTGGAAAATTCTACTCCCCCTACGACAAATAGGAGAAAACAAAGAAAGCTATAAAACTCAAGTGTCAAAGTCGTGTGATCACAGTTGATATGATTATGAACAATAAATTTTGTTCGAAACGTCATCCAGTAAATAATACTGTTTCACTGTGTGATATACCTAATAAACAAACTAATATGGAATTACTTACTACCACAGTGCCCAAGTTTTACACATATATTAATTCAGTTGGATTATTTTTCTCTTTATTCCAAATTGTTACTTCTCCTAATTATTTTAATATTACTAGGTTTTTTATTGTTCGATCTTGGTGTATTTCGCAGTGCAGCTTGTTCAACACATAATTATGACGCTTAGGATTTTGGATAGCTTTCACTCATGTTTTACCGCCTATGATTACCAGAACTTGGTGAATTCTCACGGAGAATAATTTACGTCTATCCAATTGGTCTATCGGAGATTCTCAAAGATATGTACTATTTTATTCAACCTGGCGAATAATGCGTTATCACCACCTCTAAACAAACCTTTTGTCACACAAAATTGAAGACCTGCAGGCGAAAACTGTCAACAAACTGGCTGAAAGCGCAGCCGGCGAAAACAGGACTCTAGGTGAACATGGAGAAGACGGAGGTGATGAAACGACAAGCGGGTCGTCGGTGCGAGGAGGAGATGAATGACTATGGGAATTCCGGACCCGTCTGAAGAAGGCGGCATAAAATAGAACAAAGTGCAGATGAGTTGTTGAAGCCCGATTTTCCTTTACGAACCCACGGATTTTTTCCTTCGTTATGATGTATTGTTAGTTAATTCATGGATTTTTTTATTCCTTCAGGTTCCTAGTGGAACATATGGCTTCAAGCTAAGAGCTTGAAGTTTCAGTAGCAGAGTTTATTTTTACGGTATGGGGTTGCTGGCCTCATGCCAAACCTTCCCTCTTTACCAGTCTTATTACTGGCTTAACGAGGTAAAGGAGTGCGTTAGCCGGGGATCGAACCGTGGACCATGTGCATAGTCGGCGAGCGTCCTAACCGCTATACTCATTAATATATAAGAGAATTTAAATTAGATCATAGAAATCTTGATGACTTTATCACCTTAGCTGAGTAGTTTTCGTGGTTGTTCTGAGATTAACTTTCATTAATGCCAACAAAGATAAACGTATTTTACTTTGTCTTTCTTCCAGAGAGGTTTTTTCTGATTCCAACTTTTTTTGTCTTGTCTTCAGTTCGCTGGCTTGTGTTTTAGATTTTGTCAATGAATTACCAAGCGTTTTAATTTTGGTACACATTAGAGAATATTCTTCATTCCATTGATTTTCAAACTGGTTAAATGAAAAGAAATGGTAATAAAGATGAAAAACATATAAAGGTTATGATTAATTTCTCTGCCGTTAAAACATCTTTGAGTAAGATTTATAATGGAAATAAGTTTAAATAGTGAGCTAACCATGCTGAAAATCATTTTCATTATTGATAATCTTATCAAACAAGGGAGTTATGGAATATCAGGAAAGGTTGAGAATACTCCGTAACAGTTCTCTAACACCCATGCTTCATCACGTGGATGTTATTATTATGAGATAACTGAAATTATAAAAGGAGATTTCCAAAATAATTATTAAATGCTTGAAACGAAATCTTTTTCAGTTTCTTACACAGAATATGCGAAGTATTTGTGACAATCATTAAATCCAAAGTCGTAAACCTTCAAATTATTCCCTAACACCTTTGAAGATGTCTTCTAGTTTTACAGACTGCATAATTATGAAACTGTTGGATGCATACTAGATACTGAGATTTAATTATTTTGACTTAGATAACCTTAGTTTGACAGATTGACTTCAATGTAACGCGTTGAAAAGTGAAGTGGAAAGAATCTCAGCAGATTCAAAACCCAAAGACCGTTGGTTCTGTCCTCTTGGAAAATAAGGCTTTTTTGTATGCACGTATGTATTATATCTTTTCTGATCTTTTTACTGATTATGTAAATCTCTAATGTTTTTCTGGTACATTTATTAGTCGCACAACTAAAGTCTGGACTGAATCCTACCCCAAAGTTCACTATAAAAACTTGTAGATCTTAGAAAACACTTTCTTATGTGTTAATGTAACCAGTTGGCTATTTACTAAATCAACCTGTCTTTATTCGCTTATTTTGTGCTAACCTTGTTTTCTTTTATTTAAAGTAAAATGTCTAACTGTACATGAAGGAGTGAAGAAAAGTTAATCAAAAAAATAGTTTTGTAACCGTTATCCATACATATTAAAGAATCATCTAATTATTTCTTATGTGTAAATTCTAAAGGATCAAGCATTCGAATTTTATTCACTTAAAATGGCAATAATTATGACAAAGCAATAAGAAGACGTAATTTGTCTGAATAGTGTAATGAATTTACGCAACACACTTCGAACAATCTGATCACACACGGACATATCCGAAACTTATCATAATACTGGTATTGTAACTCTACAAGAAACCTGGCTTTATGACTCATATGATGACAATATAGTATCTTTAAATGATTTTAATGTATTCCGACAAGACCGTGTTTGTTCCAAGAAAAAATGCGGCGGAGGAGTAGCTACATTTATTCATTCAAAATGGTCTATTTCTAACAACGTTTGTTTCAAATTCTCGAATGACTACATTGATTGCATCACTGTCAGATGTCGCCCGAGACACTTGTCAAAATACAAATTCATTTATATTTCTAATGTTTATGTCTCTCCTGACTGTACCATATCGGATTTATCTATGTTCGCAGATGAATTCACCGCTTTTGCTGCAGTTTGCTTCGAGAACTCTTTATCAATAGTGACTGGCGATTTTAACTCTTGTGATCACTCCTTCCTTATATCACTTGGCCATGATAATATTGTTAACTTTGCTACCCGTCTCGAAAAAACACTAGATCTAGTATTCATCAATGATGTTGGTATATATGAAGCTCGCAAACGTGCTCCTGTATTGAACTCTGACCACTGCATCATACGTGTGCTGCCTAAAATATATTCCAAATCACACAAACGTGTCTTCTCTCACCTCTACAGTAAATTTCAACGGAGATGCCACTCACAAGACAATCTAAGCAAACTCAGATGCATGTTGATAGATACTAACTGGGACCTATTTACAGAACAAACATTAAATGACACAATCACAAACACCACAGATTATCTTAAATTCTGTTTGGAAATATGTTGTCCTAAAGAAACATTATTCACTCGATTTGACCGTTTCTCTTCTCCATATCTCAAAAAGCTCCGTAGAGATAAAGAACTGTTGTTCAAAACAAATGATAAGTCAGGTGTAAAAAAGCTAAATCCTCTGATAAAACTCGAAATGCACAGACTAAATGTTTTATACAATCAAAGATTCTTTTCATGTAAAACCCCTTCTAGTTTATGGAAACTTTTTAAAGAAATTACTAGCGGTAAGCGGTGTACTTCTGTCCCATCTCTTAATGTTGATACTCTTAATAAGTCTTTCATACGCTCTTCCGTCGATATCCTTCCTAATGATACAAATCATATAGACAATAATTTTAGTGGCTTTAATACCCTTGATGTTCTTAAATGTCTCCGTTCTCTTAAGCCTTCCCAAAGCCTTGGTCCTGATGGCGTACCTGCCATTGTCCTCAGGAATTGTGCTGATATTTTGTGTTACCCTCTTACTAATATTTTTAATGCTTCCTTTTCCAGTAATGTTCTACCTTCTGCATGGAAAAACATTAAAATTGTCCCTATACCAAAACAATCTTCTGGTACCGATATTAAATTTAGGCCTATAGCAATTACTTCTCCTTTTTTAAAATTGATGGAAAAACTACTTTTACTTCGTCTTGAACCTTCTTTGAAAGCTTTTAATGACCCTAAGCAATTTGCTGCGGTTGTCTTATATCATAATGTTGTTTCTTGCTTAGACAAAGGTGCCAAATATGTTCGTGGTGCTTTCCTAGACTACACATCTGCGTTTGACTCTGTACCTAGGGGCCTTTTATTAAATAAGCTCTCCTTGACGCACACAGCATCCTGGGCTAAGAGTTGGTTGCATTCTTATTTTTCTGATAGAATGCAGTATACTGCATATAATGGCAAATCTTCTTCTGCTTTGCTTACAAAAGCCGGTGTTCCTCAAGGTGCCGTCCTCTCTCCCTTTCTTTTTTCTTTCTTCCTACATGACCTGCCACATTTAAACGAAACCAATTTTGTCAAATATGCTGATGATCTGGCTGTATCACTGCCTATCACTTCTGAGTCTGACTGCTCCAAACTTAATAGCTTTCTGTTGGACATCAGCATGTGGTCTAAGTCAAATGGTCTTATGTTAAATCCTTCCAAATGTCAGGCAGTTAACTTTACCTTCAACCATCGACGTGACATGCATGAACTAGTTAGTTCCCATGGTTCCTGTAGCATAGATGGTACAGAAATTGAAACCAAATCAAGCATTAAATACCATGGAGTAGTTCTTTCCTCTGACCTTTCATGGTCATCTCACATTTTATTGGTCTCTAAGAAAATGTTTCGTCTTACCTTCTACATTAAAAAGTTAAGACAACAAGGTATCAGCCAACCTTTAGTTCTGCAATTTTTAAACTCCTGTATTTTACCCATTATACTTTATTGTTCTCCATTAATCTTTCCTGGGCTTCTTAAAAAAGACTATGCCGTATTACGAAGGGTATTAAATGCTGTGAGTAGGGCTTGTGGTTTGCCACTGCGTGATCTCGCCAATACAATAGTCGAGAGACACGTAAATTCCTGTACAAATTGGGCAAAGGCCGTACTGTCAGACCCTCTGCACCCTCTTTATTCACAATTATCCCCTTGTATCTCATCAGGTAGAACGAGAAGTCAATATAAGAAATTATATGCTCGTACCACTAAGTATAAAAATTCTACAATACCGTATTTAGCCCGTATTTTATGTGATGAAGACACTGTTAGACGTGAAACATATAAGTTACTATGTAATTAGCATAGTGAATCGACCCTTTCATTGTTCATCTTTCTCTAATTCTATGGTGTCACCCTTTCTATCGTTTAATTATAACTTTGCTATTTTTATTTTAGTTGTTATTACTATTATTACTATAATTTTATATTTTATGCGTATTTTTCTCCTTATCCTATACTGTAATTGCTACATAGCTCCTATAAAAACGTCTTGTTATCATTATTATGTATTAATTATTCCGTTTATCTATTGTTGTTGTCATTTTTGAGTAAATTAGATGCAATACTGTACTGAATGCTGAAAATTCCTTGCTGTATCATTAATACTGTTTTTGGAATAAAGCAAAAATTATTATTATTATTAGGAATATATATGAAATTAATAACGAGTTAAGAGGTGAGAAAATAAATTTAGGTCAACTTAAAAGGACATATTGAAGGTCAAAATAACAATGAAGATCACTAAACCAAATAACACAGGTAATAGTACATCTGCTAAGGTATCATAAAAAAGTTTACCAAAGAAGTAATATCAGTAAAAAGTTTGAGCATTGTGGATTAGATCAAATAAAGTATAATTATATTTCAATGGTTTACACACAATGATAAGTTTCTTTATTGGTAATATTTCGAGCAAAAAACAATTCCAACAGTGGTGTGAACACGAGCAGTAATTTTGCTCGAAATATTACCAATAACAAAACTTATCATTGTGTGTAAACTATTGAAATATAATTATATTTTTATTCTACCAAAGAAGGTTTAGTGTGATGACGAATTGTTTTTGAATGCAAAATGGTAGTTTAAACTTTCTAATTGCTAGGGTTTCCACAAACTTTAACAACTTCATTTTTTATAGCGTAGGAAAGCACACACCCACCGGGATTCGAACCCATGACCTTCCGGTTACAAGGCGAGCTCGTGTACCATTAAGCCACTGGTATCCGATCCAATTAGCAATAGTTTATGCTCGAAACGTCATCAGTTAATATTACTGTATAACGCTGTGTGATTTATCAAAATAAAATCTTATCCATAATGGAGTTATGCTCTACCACAGTGCCCAAGTTTTATACTTATATCAATAAGAGCATATTCTCCTCGTTCTATAGTAGAGAGTCTTGACTAGTGCTCGTTTATAGTTATTTGGACAAAAACTATTAAAATGTAAGTATTGTCCATTCCATGTCAGCTTTCGGTAAATTGACCTCTGGAGACTACCATCTTCTAGGCGTTGCATAGTAATGCCAAGGAAATGGAACTTTCCATCATTTTCATGTTTCATAGTAAATTCAATATTTGTATGTGCGTCGCTGAATAATCTGAGTAGGTGGGAAGCATAACTTTCATTGTTGCACACTACAAATATGTTATCAACACATCGACAATGGGAAGTTGTTTCGTTAATTGCGTGCTTCAACTTTCTTTTCTCAAGGTTTGACATGAAGATATCTGCTAAAACAGGGCTAAGTGGACTACCCACAGCTACACCATCTATTTGTCTGTAAAGAATGTTGTCAAACTGGAATTGTACACCCATGGTACACATTAGCAGTATGCGTTTGAATTCCGACTCTGGTAGTGGAGAAGATCAGACTGATAACAAATGATCTCAATGGTTTCATTGATTGGGATCATTGTAAACAAGGAGGTTGCATCAAATGACGCCATGAACTTATTTGACACGTTCATGTGATTCACACTTTCGGCGAAATGAAATGAGTCTTTCATGGTGTGCACGGCTAGTCGTCGACGAATGGGTTCCAACTTCTCTGCAAGCCAAGGGGCAACCTTATGTTGGGGCAAGTTGATCATCGAAAGTATAGGTCTCGAAGGGACTTCTTTTTTGTGTGTCTTTGGGAGGCCATACATATGTGGCAAACGGGACCCTCGGGGTGGAAATTCATTGTACGTATTGTTGTCATTCAATTTCTTCTTTAGAAGATCTCTCAGTACGTTTGTGATGCATTTTTCAGCTGCATATGTCTTCTCTTTCTGGCAGCCGTCGACTTTAAACCTGAACGGGTCATTCAGCACAGTTTTCATCGTTGCGATATAGTCATCTCTGTCCATCAGCACCACTCGTGAGCCTTTATCAGATCGTAGTATGACGATATTGTCATTATTTCTGAGAGCTTTCAATGTTTTTTGATGCTCTTCAGAGAGGATTTTAGAACATGACGTTGGTGAAATGAGGTATTGATTTGAAACGTCGACCAGCTCAGATTCGAACCAGCTCTTCTTGTCCTCATCAACTGGAGTAAGGTGATTCAGCTGATAGAATAAGTTTTCGAATTGAGCTACGACATCGGTTATTTTGACAAAGTTATTCAGGATATGAAGTAAGTATTACGTTTTTGCTAGATCACATTTAGCTCAGAAACATAATCAGATAAAGGTAAATTATCCGCCATACATTTTTGAATTCAGAGAAAAGAAGACAGATAGTAACAACTGTCTGTAGAGGAGTGACATAGCCCAACAGATTTTTCGATTTTAAATCTCCGCACGCTATCAGTACTAAGGTTTCTTTTGTTCTCGGTCTTTCTAGGCAACCACGTATACTTATTACTAATCAAAAGTAAAAATGAATATAACGAAGAATTTTAAATAGTTAACTAGCAGGTAAACTTCTTTTGTTAAGTGAAAGGTTGTATTCACAGTGACAGAATGAACATCTTCGAGTGACACTATTATCTTTTACAGATTGTATACTACTGAAGAGTTCAGAAGGGTCTTCAACAATTATACCAGAAAACATATTATTTCATTCGATAGACAAAGTGGAACTCTTTAACCCTATTTATAAGATAACATGCTTGAAATGCGAATGGGGCTATACACAGAACAAACTTATTATAAAATAAGGACTGGAGGTAACACTGCAGTATATTATTTCGACATGTTAGAAATCTACCACAACTCGAATGATTGAAAAACGCTTCACCAATAACTGTACACATCACGTTGATCGGTCACATGATCTATTGTAATAACGTTGAGATTGTTCAGGGAAGTTTCGAAAATTGGAATGAACGGTTCATAAGAGAATCACTTCTTATCAAATGAGATCAAAAGTACTTCAGGAGAAATAAAGCAACCATTTTCGGGTTAATTTGCATTTTCTGTTAAATTGGTTATTTTGAACAGAAATGTTTGATCTCTGTTGAAATGACAGCTGCTAGTACGGTCACTTCGACGATGTCTTAAGAATTAATGTGAAGTTGATGGCGACTAGCAGTGGAACCCAAGATAAGCACTACGTCCTAATTGGGATTCGTCAGATGGATGTACCTCCACTCAGAGTAATATATGCTGAAGAATCTTGGTGGAGTAAATAAACGTCGACTTTTATATTATCAGTTCCCTGTTTACAATTGGATGCCAGTAAAAATAATCCTGTTTTGTTTCTCATTAATTTTACAACTCCAAAATAACGCGTTGACCTATAAAACTTAGGCATATTAAGTGTTTCTCAGTTAGTTTTAATACAGATTTTGGTCTGTCTAGAGGTTCATCATCCATTCAATTAATTCACTAGAAAGTTTAACAGTTTTAAGTTGAATATATACAGACAGTCATCTTTCATTTTAAACAAATTTGTAATATCTGCGCAAAAATCATTCAAAAAATAAACCATTATACTAAAAGGAATATATGAGTAGTATTTGCAGTGTCCTTAGGGCATAAAATGAGGCTCCAGTAAGCACGGAAAGATAGACTTTTCCAAATCAATAAAGCTACACAACCAGAAAAGCATGACAAACAGTGATCAAATACTTACTTTTTTGTATTCTGTTTGTGCATTATTGAGTCGCTCTGAAAAATATTTATGATTTAATCGAACAGCTTCTAATTCTACATTGGCATTTTCAATTGCACTTTCTAACTGTTTAGCTGTTTCCTCCAATTCTAATCGTTTACGATAGCCATCCTGTTTTGTGTTCTCGTATTCCTGAAGTTCTCTTTCTAGATCTACCATCATTTTACTTCTTAGCGCAGATTCCTTTTATAGAAAAAGATAAGAATATAGGCATCTGGGATATATTGTTAAGAAGAGACCAAAGAAGAAATAAGCAGGATATATGGTTAGCCGCATCGTAATGCTGCGTGTCTACTTTATGCATTTGTTGTTGTGGTTTACCGTCATTATTCAAGTGCTGTGGTTGCTCAACCACACAAATATTTCATCTATTTATCAATTGTAACTAGATATTCATGATACCGGGAACAAAATATTTTGATGAACAACCATAACTAATTTTTCAACAATATTTTAGTGTAGTCGATGGTCAGTATAAACAAACTAAAATCGACAGAGAGAATCAAATAGGAAGATAAATAATAGCTGAGTATATGCTGACAATTCAGACACATACTTGCAAATAAAGACATCTCTAGCTAAAAAATGTCTTGTCAGTTGTAACCGAGACATTTTTATCTATAATTGCCTGGTTTTTAAAGTACTGGAACTACTAACGCTGATAACGACAGCTTTTTCTTAGCTTAAAGTCAAAAACCAGTAACTCATTGGTGTGTAGTTCACTTAAGACATATAGAAACTGTACTGCTCACTATTACCTCCAACTAATCATGACAACCAGCAGTCAAGTTGTTTCTGACTGCACATATATCTGGTGAATCCAAAAGATATTTCCAAAGGTCACACGAATGATTATTGACGTTACTAAATAGTTGTTGTGTGTTGTTTTACACCTGTCTATCAGTATAACATATTTCCTCACTGAACAGATACAACTGTGACTATGAAAACACTTTTATATGTCTTAATTCCTCATAGGAATTGAAATAAATAAAAAATTAAGATTTCAATAACAATAAGAAGTATTATTATTATAGGTTGGAATTTAAACAAAAATAATGTTACTGCTCAACATTTTTACCCGGGATTTATTGATCATTTTGAATAACTGTCTGAATCATTTTTATTATGTGAATATTCAAAGCAAAATCAGTGAGTACACTTATCAGGTATCACTAACAAAAGAGATAGAAAGTGTATATGCAGTATGAATGCTTCATTTAGGGCATAGTTTTCTGACAAAAGGATTTAGAGAAATATAAATGATCAAATAGCACCTGACCGTTTATGTGGTTTAGACTAATACTTTCCAGAACTGTGCACATATGCCATCAAATAGGACCCAAACCAAGTCACTCCAGTCATTCGATGAACACGTACCAGTACACCTATTATATCTGATCCTGCTGGACCATGTTTTCTAGCCAGTCCCTAATTCCTGATACACTTTAGCTATTTTTTGCTGGTATGCGGTCATAACCACATGTTTGCGATGAAAACCAAACTGAAATCATCTAGGTGAATAATTAGTTAGTGCTTATTACTTTTTATCTTTGAGACGCATTTTTTCTAAGTTATAAGAAACTGTGGTTATTGAGTTTAATCAAATCCGGTGTGAGGAATGTCAGCAACAAATGTAACAGGATGACTATATCTCTGTTTTGGTGAATTAACTGAAACCAGAAACACGGATGTGTTGTAACTCACCATGAGAACTAGCAGTTTAACATACTGTTCGCGCTATTTTTATAAGTATACACTACTGAATAAGTTAGTTAATGCCTATTAACTATTAAGCCGACACTGATAGATGACACAAATTACATTACATTCAGACACACCACCGAGTTAGGGACTTTTAAGCATGAGAAATACATAAAATTTCAAATATATCAGCAAAATAAATTTATTTAACTATCGTCAAATATACCACCGTATTTGCGCTTATGCATGACTCATCTTCCTCAATATATTATTAGATAAAAATGTATGTATTTGTTTTGACTGGTTAATGCTTAATAAACATGTTTCGTTGACTGTGTGAACTGATATTGATAAGTTTATTCACGTGATACGGGAACACTGTGTGGTACAACTTCATAATACAAAACCTGTGTTAGTCCAAATTCTTGGCAAAATAAAGTCACAACAAAACATGGAGGTGATAAGGGTTTGAATTCTGTAAAGAATAAACACATTATTGAACGATTGCTGTGATAAAGAAGGGACAACTGTGTATTTCCAATTCAGTATTGAAGTATAACCAATAAACAACAACATTGAATGAATCATGAAAATAATATTCCAAGCTGGATATTGATCGAATAGTATTTTTTTAAAATTAGGTCATTTTACAACTTTGTATCAGGATCATCAATAAAATTCAAATATGTAAAAAATTTCATTAAGCAATCATCTGATTAGTAGATTATAGTCGACAGAATGACACCGATAAAGAAGGATTTCATACAATAGTGAGATGACGATTAGACTGCTCAGGATAGGCATAGTTTGGGTGAGTGCTGCTCTTTAAGAGTAGACCAACAACTGGACTTGGTATCTAACTTGGGCCTGCTGGTCAGAGACTGTAGGCTAAAATTGTAACTTAATTCTGCTTCAGGTATCATCTCCTTACATTTGGGTAGATTACTATTTTCAACAGAACATAAAAATATTCTATGGTAAAAATAGGCCAACTAAAGATATGAAACATTTGTAATTCTGTGATAATTTCAGTTCAGAAGATGGTATGCTTGATGAAAAGAAGTCCAAATATATTTAAACTCTATGGCACATATACACGAAATAATTTAGATTTATGTGGATACTGGCCATAATACCAATTCGACGAAAAAAATGCAAATGAAACTAATATTTCATTATTGGTATTTTTCACCACTCACTTGGTCAATTTGACTTTTTAACGATTTAACCAGGTAATATGATTACGAGGTAAGACATAATCCTCTCACTTTATACTTACCGAGTCTTCATTTGTACATGCTAACAGGTCAAACCTTATTACTTGCCGCACACATCTTCTACATTTCTCAAGTGCTTATATCATCTCATACTACTTTTTATTTAAAAGTAGTTCAAAGACTACTAGTTATTTAATGAACTGGACATGGAACTTATGACTAATATATGTGTAACTTACTAAGTGGCCGACCAAACTGGTTAAATTAGATAATAGTGAAATATGTTATTAACGTAGTGGTAGTTAATTATGAGTCTCAAAACCTTAACTTTACGTTTCTCGAATTATATTTGAAGTACTGTTTTTATCTGATAAAATAATGTCCTCATGCTCTAAATTTGCTATGCTACTTTTAGATAACAAATGTGTCAATAAGTAACTGGGTAAAAAGTTAGTGTAAATTAATCTACCATTTTGGTTGTCTACAACACTGATGTTATCAGAACGGATTGTAGTAAAAGGAAGCAAGGAAACTGAATTTCCAATATTATGTCAAGAAAAATCTAACCTCTTCAATTCTATTCTGTAAAAACTTCAACATGTTTTGCGCATCATCTTGTTCTGCTCTTGTTCGTGATTTAGTTAACTCCAAATCGTTTGTTACTGATAAGTGTTTAGCGTGCGTTTGATTATAATCAGTATTTGAAGAATGAAGTAAATCTTGCGCAGTGGTTAGACGTGATTCAAGTAGTTCAATAGATTTTCTTAGTTTGGCTATTTCATTCTGACTAAATAAGAATAATTGAAAAACAGCAGAAGAGTAATAATTTATAAACAGAGACATTTGCTTAAAGTGAAATAATTTAATGCTGCAGCAACTGACTGAATGATAAATTAACTAAGGACTTCTCACAAAATTACTTCACTTAAACCTGATATGAAAGAATCGAAGAGATTTCTAATAGCCCTAGAAACAAGAAATATGAGTGTGAGCGAAATCAAGATTTAATCAAGTGATGCTCATAACCTCAAGGAGTGAATACATTAGCGACATAAGAAGAGTCTACAGATAATTAGTTATGAGTATTGAGATAATCCCATAGAGACAGCCCACGCGACTAAAAGTGGTCCGCATAGTAGCCAAGGGAATAATAAAGTGGTACTGTATTTTGGTCTTAACAATTGTAACTTTCTGCTTTTTATTAGGCTTTAATCCATGAATATAGTGGTAATCTTACTCCTTTTAGCTGTATCTGTCATCGAGTATCATGAAAATTTTAAAACACTGCTATTGAGTACTAACTATTCAAAAGTTTTGCTCCGGGTTTTTCTTCAGACTACTGATATTTTATTGTACGGAAAGTGGGATTTATTCCCACCATATCAAGATTTGATGGTAGATAATGACAGCTGCTTGAAAAAGGATTTATATGTTATCAGAAGTTGAAAAAAATATGTTTGTTTTCTCTAATTCTGTTAATTAATCACTTATCTCGTCCACCGAACCAACACCAAACACATGCAATCGAAATGGACATATGAGGAACCGCAACAAAAAATAGAAGGAAGTAGGACAATGTAAAGCAAGTTATCAAATCGTGTGGATAAATCGATATGATTATAAGCAATAAATTGTGTTCAAAACATTATATCGCTATTAATGTTGTGTGTATGTATGTAAGATGACATAAAATTGTCTAATTTGGAGCTATACTCTACCACAGTGCTCAAATTCTACTCTTACTTAAATATTTGGTAGGTCGAAAAGGGAAAAATACTTTTTTTAAAAAGTTATCCAGGTCCTGATGCATGACAGCAAACATTTCACGGAAATTATATCTTATAGACTTTCTGTGTAGTTAGCTAAAACAACAGTAATTTAAGTTAGACAATCTGGATTCGTCTTATTTCATCCGATGAAGTTAATCAGCTTCCATGCACAAGAATTGTTCACAGCGTGTTGCGATCAGCACATGGAAAGTTGAAAGACACAACATTTTAGCTAATTGGTTATACAGATAAAACAATTAACTACTTAAATAGTGATCAAATAAGCCAGTAATTAAACAGTCATTTATTATTTTATTTTGATTACAGCTTGATTCCACACCGTATTTTCAGTACAAGTAGGGAATTTTCAGCATGGATATCGGTAGCCCAAATTTTGCAGGCCGACAATAGATATCGGGTGTGCATTGGCAGGGGATCAAACCTCGGACCATGTGCATGGTCGGCGAGAGTCCTAACCACTGTGCCACCGACGCACAGCAAAATATATCAATAATTATTTATGAAACAAATAAAAGATAAATGAAGTATGTTCTTACCAAGTTAGTATTCTATCTTCACAGCGATCATTTTCAATTTGTAATTGTTTTTCATCCATTTTTTTGTTATAACAATCTTCAGATTTTTTCTGTAATACTTGGTTCAGTTGATTATGTTCTTTATTTAACTTTCCATTGAATTGACTAACTAAGTTTTCTTCATTTTTTCTAATCCATAAAGATAAATTTTCACTAACAGTTTGTTTATTTATATAGTCTTTGTTTAATTCACTTAACTGTTGTTTTAATTGATCAAAAGACTGTTGATGCTCTTTTGTTAGTTGAGTTAATACTTGTATTCGATTTTTAACAGTTTCTATTTTATTTTTCATGTTTTCTGTTTCTTGAATAAGCTTAGGTTCAACTTCTGTGGCTTCTTTTAGTTTCACTCTGTTTAAAAAAGAATAACGGGATAAAACGAAAAAGATTAGCTATAAAATAGATTAGAATTAGCGATGTTGGCCACAAATATTAAGCGTTAAGATGTCTTCTCTGACCTCTTAAGAATACATTCATTTAGTGTTTGCTTCAATTAAAACTGCATTTGAGCTGAAAGTTCCGTGTTTTAGTATATTTAATAAAAACAGTGTCTGGTGAAAAAAGTCATTTATACGATCGAGTGGTCAGTCATATAATAGTTTTAGTGTTAATGGAAGTTGGGAATGTTAGACTTTCAATTGCCTTACAAGTAGTATATGACGCAATCGATCAAATAAGGCTTTGGTTTAGTTCTCATAATATGAAGTAGTTGAATATTTACACATAATGGTATGAATATGAGAGAATGGAGTTTTGGTTTCAGTTTAGCATTTAAAATGAAGTAGTTAGAATGATAAGAATAACTGTAGGTGTGAGGCAAGTCTTCAATGTCCTCAAAAATAAAAAAAGTTACCATTATTTTACATTTTCCATGGCTAGAAACCTGGTTCGTCGATGATTACACATAAGTTAGTATATTCTAGGTTGCCATAAAAATAACCAGCCAATAGAAATCTTACAGAATCATCTGTATGAAAATAGATTTCATTATTAAATCTGGGTTAGAAATTGTAAGTACATTAAATAGGAAGAATCTCCAAGTAGAAGTTTCACATACACAGTTCCATTTTGTAGGAATGAACGGTATCACACACGACAAAAGAGAACAGCTTATATGATTGAAAGATTTTCAAAAAATGAAATAATACCCAGTGAAATGATTTTAGCTTTTTCAAATTATAGCTCTTATAGAGTCAACAAATTAAAAATATAATGGACATCCTAATTAAAATCCTTTTTTTACATTTACTCTGTATCGACCACTTAATGTCTGATATTCGTCTTTTAAATGGTAAATATACATGGGGTTATAGATTCCATTGAGAAAACTTCTTTGCTGGGTTAAGTAATAAGTTATAATTCTTTTTCACTTTAATATCTTCAACAGTGAACAACCCGTATGTTCAAAGCGGAAATTTATTTCGTGTTACCAAACTTCCTTTCTACGAGATAGAATTAGAGAAAACTTGTAAACATAGTTCGATTTAGTCAGCAGAAAAATTTAATTCATTTACTAAAATGGAAATTAATGCCATAATTATATTGACGCTGTCAACATCAAACTATGCCAAAAAAGTGGGATACCGAGCTTCATACATAAATAGTAGGTCACAACTTACTGGGCTTCAAGAAGATTTTGTTCAGCCTTTCCAACATCTGATGCTAAATTATTACGAGTTTCTTCTGCTCTTCGTTTTACAGCATTAAATCTTATTTGAGTTTCATTCAAAAGACTATTAGTTTTCTGAAGAGTATCCAATGCCTTTATTTAAGAGTGAAAAAAAGCAAAATTAGAGATGAGAAATAAAAGTTTAAGATGGAAAAATAAAATAAAATTTAAGAGTCAAAAAATATTCTCGCTGATTGTTGCGAAATTAGTGGAAATCTGTGTGATGAGTCAATCCATCTAATATGAGTCAGAAACTTGGCGCCCAAGTCACAGAAACCGTTTCCAACAAGTTATACACTTTTAGAAACAGCTACCTCCGCTCCATATTGAAGATCAGATAGCTAGAAATAATTAGCTACAAGAATTTATGGGAACAAACTAACCGAGAACCCAACGTTCAACAAATATCCAGAAGAAAATGGAGATGGATTGGGCACACTCTGAAGAGACCGTCGAAAGACATCGCGCGCCAGACCCTAGAGTGGAACGGAAGGGTGGATCGTCCGAGGGTGACATAAAGGAGGTCGTACGAGGAAGATATCAGAGATTATGGTCAATCGTGGGCCCAGCTAAAGAGGACAGAAGAAAATAGAACAAAGTGGAGATGCATTGTTGGAGTCTTGCGTTCCACTCCGAATCCAAGGGAATAGTAATAATAATAAGTAATATTCGCTTAAGAAAATAGGGGTTTCCACTAATCAAGTTCAGCTGCTTGAATGTTAGCCTTTTTAGTACTTTATTCCCTAGAGTACCATTTCTTGAAATTGTTTTCCGATCTACAATTACTAAAACCACTATCACTGAGTTATAAAAGGTAGTCCATTTTAACTTGCTGAAAAGACAAATATGAAAAAAAAATATGAAAAACCGTTAAATATAAATTACAGCTGCTACGCTTCATATGTACATCAAGTTAATACATGAGTTAATATGTCGAAGTGGAACAGACAATGCCCACATAACTGGCGATATAAAACAAATTACTGACTTGATTTCATGCCATCAAATAATTAAGAGATTTCTACATGAACAATAATCTACTGAACATTAAACATAAAATTTAAACCACAAATAAAAGTCAGAAAAATTAAAACTATTATTCACTGCTTAAGTTCCCAGTGATACAGAGAAGAACATCTCCATTCTGCTCAGCCCTCTTTCATTATTTTCAACTGGCTACACGACTACCCACAACACGTCACTCCACATTCGCGGTGTTTGATGCAATCTAAAGGTCTCCTTAGCGTATATCTGACCCATCTCTATTCTCTTCTGCATGTTTTTCTAGTACTGATGTGGTCAGAAATTATAAGATCAAAAGAACTTAGCTAGCTATTAATTGACCACCACGTTAAAAATGCTCAATTATTACATTGCATACAATCAAATACCATCGGATAGAAGAGATCTGAACTTCTAAGGGGTACTACAGTTTAGCTAAGAGAGAGATTTACCTCTTCACTCTTCATCTTCATTATTATCATCGTCAAATCAGCCAGTAGTGACAAGTGTAGTGAGAAATGAAACCAACGAATATGAAATAATGGAACTATAAACACTCAGTGTGAGAATTAGTCGATTTTCCCGAAATCAGAATTACACTCTGTTACACTTCTTAGGTTCTATAATAATAATAGTAATAATAATCACTTTAATCCAAACAATAATAATTGTACAGAATGCAATTTTCAGCGTTTTTATACACATTGAAACAATTTAGCTCCTTTCATAAATATGTACATACAAAAAATTTAAAATAGTAATAATAATATTAATGATGAAACCGCTATAAACAGAATGTTGGTGAAGATATACTGAACTATAAGTAGATAATACATGTAATAATAAT
Source organism: Trichobilharzia szidati (assembly GCA_944472155.2). Classification (NCBI taxonomy): domain Eukaryota; kingdom Metazoa; phylum Platyhelminthes; class Trematoda; order Strigeidida; family Schistosomatidae; genus Trichobilharzia; species Trichobilharzia szidati. The sequence continues at coordinate 108,078,243 of OX235279.1, read as the reverse complement.
CTTTGCTTTTACTTTGTAGCTCAGATTACTGATTTAAGAAGTTTATAAGTTCCTTTCTGACATCTGACTCTTCAGACAAAACCTGTGCTAAATGTGGTATGGTAGAATTTTTATATTTAGTTGTATGAGCGTAAATTTGTATGACGTTCCTTCTGGCTTTAACCGAAGAGATACAAGGAGAAAGTTGAGAGCAAAGAGGATGTTCAGTATCAGACAAGATAACTTTAGCCAACTGCTTGCAAGAATTGAAGTGCCTCAAATGAACTGTCGTCAAGATTTGATCGAATAGTTCTAAAATATTTGGGCGCCGAGTGAGAAGTAGACATTTGCAAAAAATAAATTATATATAAAAACCTCTGTTATGTTAATTTCGATTAATATCCCTGAAGAAGTTCGGACCAGATTGCCGAACGAAACGTTGGAATTACTTATTTCAATATCGCTGAGATTTTACAAATATAATTTTTTTTACAAATTGAAGTGCCTGTTGACAATAATGTCAGTTAGCTGAGTAAAAGGCACACCACTAACACTAACCCTACTTACAGTCTTCAGTGTTCTACGTAACATGATAAAGTCTTTTTTGAAAAGTCCAGGGAAGAATAATGCCGGCCAATAAAGGAGAATGAGCAGAATACGTGAGTTAAAAAATTGTAGGAGAAGAGATTGAGTTATGCCAGCAGACAGTCTCAACTTCTTCATGTAATAAGTTAAACGAAAAATTTTCTTAGAGATCAACAGGATGTCAGACGACCAACAGAGATTCGAAGAGAAACTGACACAGAGATGAGAGATTTTCGAATAACTCCCCCATCACAAGGCCATCAATATTACAGCAATCAAGAGACTTAATTAGTCTCTAGCGGTAAATAATTCCCCAAAATTATTAACCACAGCAATCATCACTCAACATTGGATGCTGACCATCACTGTTTAAGTCGACTTGTTTAGCTGAAGGCTTACGGTCAAGCATCCCCGCCATTTGGTGCTCCGTCGTGTCACGTGCGTGCACGATTACTAGCTAGCTAAGCATTCACCTCTACCCGCGATTTTGTCCCGAAATATAATACGTACTTTGGACGACAAAATCTGGTCTTTTGCTTTACCATTTGGTACTCGAAGAACGAACACTATAGAGGTTGTTGGTATAAGATCTTGCGTTAGTATAATCCGTACAACTCGCGAACGTCGATACCTACAGCCCCCTAAACTGGTGAGCCCAACCACGAACTACATCTTCAATTCACACGCAGATAAACCCGGTGAGTTCGTTCCTTTTTGTGTTTATTCTTGTACTATATTGTTATCGGCATACTTTTCGTCATGACTGACCCTAGCCCCAAGGTTATTCGCATACGCTCAACCGCCAAAACAATCCAGCTAGTACCATATTGGCCAGATAATGCTGAAACGTGGTTTCAGATTGCTGAGTCTGATTTTTGTGAACATGGCATAACTGATCAACGTTCACAGTTCCTTGCAGTTATTCACGCCCTACCGCGGGAATTCAGCAGGTGCGTAACTCTGCAGATGTCGGTAAGTAACTCGTACGAGTTGCTCAAAGCATCCATCCTCAAGAGAAACGTTCTCACAGATCGACAACGTCTGGATGAGTTATTTCGTAACATCGAGTTAGGAGATCAGTCAGCCGTGAGCATGCTGGCAAGAATGAAAGAGATCATTGGCCAAAGTCAGTTCGATGAAGGACTGTTCAGAGAACTATTTTTATCCAAACTGCCACAGTCAGTTCAGACTGTACTTGTGACACTTCAAAGTGTTCTCATAGATGACTTAGCTGTCTCTGCAGATAGAATTCTAGAGATAACGAAACGGCCAGTTACCGAAGTATACTCAGTTACCGAACAGGCTTCGAAGAAGGATTCTGCAATGATAGAGTTAATCAACTCCGTCCAGCAGATGCTTAGGTCAAACAAGCCTAGCAATTCCTCCTATCGTCGTTCTAAATCCCCTCAACGGCAAAGCGCACGTGGACGATCTAAGTCCAACACACGCTCTCTCAAAAATCCTGACTGGTGTTGGTATCACAACACCTATGGCCAGGAAGCGAAATGTTGTCGAAAACCTTGTGATTTCGGCAAAGCCTCCAAGTCTGTGGGAAACTATCCCGCCGGCACGCGTTAGCGGCAACCGTCGCCGGTGGCACTAGCCGCTTACTTTACATCCATGATGTAATGAGCCAGACTAGATATCTAGTCGACACAGGCGCCGAAGTCAGCGTCCTTCCTGCTACAGCAGCAGATCGACAGAAGGATCCTAACTTCAACCTACAGGCTGCAAATGGAAAACCAATTGCAACCTATGGTCGGAAATACGTCTATCTGAACGTAGGTTTACGCAAACCTATTCAGTGGATTTTCCTAATCGCTGACGTCACAATGCCCATCATTGGCACGGACCTACTTAATCATCATGATTTGCTCGTAGACGTCCGCCGTAAACGATTAATTGACAACACTACTAGTTTGTCTATCAAAGGCATAACTTACGTAGGCCCCAGCTTGTCAATCGTTAAGATGAAAGCAATCCTCGATCCAACTTTCCAACCGATTGTTGACAAATATCCGGAACTCAATTGCCCATCTAACGATCTCCCGTGTATAACCAGCAATGTTATGCACCACATCATAACCTCAGGACAGCCCGTGACATCTAAAGCACGACGACTGGCCCCTGACAAACTGAGAATTGCCAGAAACGAATTCGATCATATGCTCACCCTTGGCATCATTCGGCCATCGAATAGTCCATGGGCATCCCCGTTGCATATGGTACCGAAAAAGGATAGTAACGATTGGCGACCCACTGGTGATTACCGGCGAGTGAACGCCAAAACAACTCCTGATTGCTACCCTTTGCCTCACATACACGACTTGACGGCATCGCTATCTGGAGCATCTATATTCTCCAAAATCGACTTGGTTAAAGCATATAACCAAATCCCGATGGCAACGGAAGATATTCCGAAAACGGCTATCATCACGCCTTTCGGACTTTTCGAATTCCTACGTATGCCATTTGGCCTCCGGAATGCGGCCCAAACATTCCAACGCTTCATCGATGAAGTATTTCGCGGTCTCGACTTTGTATACGCATACTTAGACGACTGCCTCATTGCCAGTCCAGATAAGGAAACTCACCTTAGACACTTGGACTTGGCATTTGAAAGGTTACGCCAACATGGTGTTACCATCAATATACAGAAGTGTCAAATAGGCGTTGACTCACTCGATTTTCGGGGTCACACTATTGACTGTCAGGGCATTCGCCCACTGGCTACTTCGGTCGATCACTCTAAGAAAACGCGTTCTGGACGTCACGTTAGATTCCCAGAATACCTTCACACCTATTTCACATAACTGAGTGACATATCAATTTTTTTATGTTGCATCATTTAACACAAGTAAACGATATTTTTCCTATAACCGTACATTAAATTAAATTAGATGTATATTTTTTTTCCCGATATTTTGAACTTTACATTATTTTACTGTATAGTAGATGCATGTCATTTTTTTTGGTAAAAAAACGCTTATTTGGTACATTTTTCTTGACAAGGTTCTCAGCATTCTTGTTTTCTTTTCCAGGTGCAACGGGCACTGGACAGGAAACAAACGAAGCACGGGATCCAACGAACAACATCGAGGAAGCTATGTACAGACACCCTATTAGCATAGGCAGACAGACCAGCAGGCTCTCGATCAAGCCGCTCGGAAGATTTTTTTCACCCATCAGGGAACCATCGAGATTTTTTTACTTCCGGCTGGTCATGCCTTAGGGTCCTCACAAACCCACTAGGGAGGGAGTGAGCTGTAGCGGTAAATAATTCCCCAAAATTATTAACCACAGCAATCATCACTCAACATTGGATGCTGACCATCACTGTTTAAGTCGACTTGTTTAGCTGAAGGCTTACGGTCAAGCATCCCCGCCATTTGGTGCTCCGTCGTGTCACGTGCGTGCACGATTCCTAGCTAGCTAAGCATTCACTTCTACCCGCGATTTTGTCCCGAAATATAATACGTACTTTGGACGACAAAATTTGGTCTTTTGCTTTACCATTTGGTACTCGAAGAACGAACACTATAGAGGTTGTTGGTATAAGATCTTGCGTTAGTATAATCCGTACAACTCGCGAACGTCGATACCCGCAGTCCTAAAAGTCCACACAAGTCTTGTTCGTATCTCAATCTAAAATCAACGATGTGACATTTAGATGGATTCAGTTTAAGACCATTTAGGTGAGACCCTTTTTTTGACTTCATACAAGAATTTATTCATATAAGAGCAGTCCCAAGCAAAAACTATTAGGACAGAAATGGTAAGATCAAAGGTAAATATAACGAAGTATGCTATGGAAGAATACACAAGGTAATGCCAAAAGAAAGGAAAAAGGGATGGAGAGAGTGCAGCCCCCTGTGGCACATCAGTTTCCGTTCGTAACAAAGCAGGGCGCTTTTCATTCAAAGCAGTATGTTCTTTTCTACCCGGAAAATAAGAAAATAGCGACTTTCTGACCCACGACTCAGTGTATACTGAAACCAGCTTCCTTAGAAAAAGCGCCCTAGGAATAGAGTCACCAGCAGCACTCTAGTCCAAGAAGGAGGCTCGGACAAACTTCTATAATTATATTAGTTCCCTCACTGGATACGGAGAACTCCTATCAATCACATACTCATGCAGCCTGTTTCAAAGTGTGTCAACTAGAAATACACCACACATGTGAAAGCTTGTGAGTTGAATAGACAGTAACCTGTCTAATTGTTTCTATCGAATAAACCTGGTCTGTCCTAACTGCCCTCCTTAATAACCCACTAACGCTTCTCTTGCCAATTTGGATTTCCTTCCCAAATTATAACTAGTGTTCTTGTCATTAATCATTTACACCGAAATGTTCCAGTTACCTGGACTAAAACAAGGTAAAGAAAAATCCTAGGAAGCCATCATCGCGAACAAACGGAGAGATGTCTTGTTCATCAGAATTTGTTCGGAACAGCCTTTAATAAAAATTCCTTCATCCAGGAAGGAAGCAAATATACGTGCATATGAGTATGACGTGATATTCAGTGAGTTAGATGCAGAAATAATAATAAAGACAGTCGAAAAACTGAAACCAACTGATAGGAAATGTCAGAAGAATTCTCCCACATCATGCAAACTGATAGACACAAGGAGGTAGACTCCAAGCAGTTTCTAATATTGGCAGTCATTAGAAGTTATAACAGCGATTAGGAATGGAAGTGGAAGACAGGACCAAATGACATGACTAAAAAATATTATCGGCAGGCATTACGGGTATATAACCAGGAGACCGTAGCACGAAATCGGGTTCCAGGCCACCACTCGAGTGATATCACAATGGGAGGCATAGAGTGCACAGTTGGTGAGAGGAGAAGATGAAAGGTTATAGAAAGCGATGGCACAGCTGCAGAGGACGGCAAAAACAACAACAAACCGGAGATACGTGGATGAAGAAAAACATAACATTTGGAAGACCAGAGACTAATAAAAACTAACAATAAACCAACACTGAGACACACTTAAACTAGAGTAAGAATAAAACATATAAAAATTAAAGAAGAAGCATAACTAAAGCTAATTGGAATAACATAAAAATTGTTCCTGTTATGTCACGCATGCATAAAAAAAAAACTACTCAATCGCATTTGAAACTAGCATTTTCAGTGCTAAGTCCAAGTTGAAGTGAGCTTTTGCAATCCTCTCCGAATGAAATAACCTGCTTTCCTCATCAACTGGGACCTTATCGCTTGTCCTCAGTATTATTCTCGTACTCGTGTTCAGCTGTATTGATGTTAGTCATTGTGCTGACGTGATATTTGAATTCCTTAAAATCACAACACTCGGATGAATCTACAGTCCACAGACATAAAAATACAGGCCAAAAGTAATGCGGTTAGCCACCTAACGACAACTGGCTAGTACGATGAATCTACGAAATTCACCTTATGGTTGTCACGGGATTCTTCGACTGATTCTCGTGGACTTTCTGGTGCTCCGAGAGCTTGGGAGGAAAGGTCACTAATGGATCAGTTTCAACTGAACAGTCGTATGTGTATTGTCCAGCTGAAGGGACTTGTGAAAAGACGGAGAGATTGTGCAGCTAACAGATATCTTTTCAAAATCCTACCCTACGCGCCAACTGACTGGATTTTCGGAGAAGTGAAAAGAGCTGTCTAGTTTAACGCTGAAGAGACAGAAGAGGTATCAGTGGTAAGAAATACCAGACACTAATTTGGATTTATTGGGGAAACAATTTGTAAGAAAAGAATGTTAGGTAAGTCGACCTCCGAGAAGAATGGTATTTTAATTACTTCTCAGGAGAGATGACTGTAACGTTGGAGGGACCACATTGAAGAGCAATTCAACTGGCTTACAACCACTCCAAATCTGCCTAGAACCCAACACCTACCTGATTAGGATATAGACATCGGGCGTCCAACTCTAAATAGGGTTGCAAAAGTTGTCCCTAGTCTTAGACGAGACATAGCAAGATGAGCTGACAGTTCGACTCCAAAGGTGTTTCAAGCTGGTGTTTGTGAATTATGCCACTCATAGGTAGCTTCATATCATATCTACGCCAGATATGACGTAAGGTGACGAATGTCATTTGGGTCTTTCTCATGTGTGCTGAGATTTCGTCAGCGATCAGTTCATTAGGCCAGATGGAACCTCCCGAATAAGTGAAATGTCAACGCATTCAACCACTTCACTTCCCATCTATAAACTAGGAGTCGATGCAAGCCAGTCCCGCAACATCATTCCTCATTTGACAGGGGCGACTCGCATGCTAAACATACTAAGACTTCCGTCCACGGTGTTCAGAAGACTCTTCATTTTCTCAGCCTGTTGATCGACAATGACTATATCATCTACAAACTCTAAATGAACAAATTTATTCCCAAGTTACACGTCGATTCTTAATTCACTAAAGTCGATTAGAGTGACATCTATTACTAAATCCATGAAGACATCAAACACAAGCCAAGTCAATGGCCATCCTTGATGAACACCAGTGGTTGTCATCAGTTCAGGTAATAACTGTCCCTGATTTCAGCACAGTGGCATGAGTTCGAGTAGAGTGAGGGACTTGATTAGTGCAATAAACGTTTTCGGCACCAGCTTCACAGTTATACAATGCCACAATACTTCTCAGTTGATAGAGTTAAATGCTGCCTTCATGTTCTTGTTTTGTGCTTCATGGTTTAATTACACAGCTTTCATCGCCTTTCTAAGCAACATCTTCAGTGCTAAGTCCAAGTTGAAGTGAGCTTTTGCAATCCTCTCCGAATGAAATAACCTGCTTTCCTCATCAACTGGGACCTTATCGCTTGTCCTCAGTATTATTCTCGTACTCGTGTTCAGCTGTATTGATGTTAGTCATTGTGCTGACGTGATATTTGAATTCCTTAAAATCACAACACTCGGATGAATCTACAGTCCACAGACATAAAAATACAGGCCAAAAGTAATGCGGTTAGCCACCTAACGACAACTGGCTAGTACGATGAATCTACGAAATTCACCTTATGGTTGTCACGGGATTCTTCGACTGATTCTCGTGGACTTTCTGGTGCTCCGAGAGCTTGGGAGGAAAGGTCACTAATGGATCAGTTTCAACTGAACAGTCGTATGTGTATTGTCCAGCTGAAGGGACTTGTGAAAAGACGGAGAGATTGTGCAGCTAACAGATATCTTTTCAAAATCCTACCCTACGCGCCAACTGACTGGATTTTCGGAGAAGTGAAAAGAGCTGTCTAGTTTAACGCTGAAGAGACAGAAGAGGTATCAGTGGTAAGAAATACCAGACACTAATTTGGATTTATTGGGGAAACAATTTGTAAGAAAAGAATGTTAGGTAAGTCGACCTCCGAGAAGAATGGTATTTTAATTACTTCTCAGGAGAGATGACTGTAACGTTGGAGGGACCACATTGAAGAGCAATTCAACTGGCTTACAACCACTCCAAATCTGCCTAGAACCCAACACCTACCTGATTAGGATATAGACATCGGGCGTCCAACTCTAAATAGGGTTGCAAAAGTTGTCCCTAGTCTTAGACGAGACATAGCAAGATGAGCTGACAGTTCGACTCCAAAGGTGTTTCAAGCTGGTGTTTGTGAATTATGCCACTCATAGGTAGCTTCATATCATATCTACGCCAGATATGACGTAAGGTGACGAATGTCATTTGGGTCTTTCTCATGTGTGCTGAGATTTCGTCAGCGATCAGTTCATTAGGCCAGATGGAACCTCCCGAATAAGTGAAATGTCAACGCATTCAACCACTTCACTTCCCATCTATAAACTAGGAGTCGATGCAAGCCAGTCCCGCAACATCATTCCTCATTTGACAGGGGCGACTCGCATGCTAAACATACTAAGACTTCCGTCCACGGTGTTCAGAAGACTCTTCATTTTCTCAGCCTGTTGATCGACAATGACTATATCATCTACAAACTCTAAATGAACAAATTTATTCCCAAGTTACACGTCGATTCTTAATTCACTAAAGTCGATTAGAGTGACATCTATTACTAAATCCATGAAGACATCAAACACAAGCCAAGTCAATGGCCATCCTTGATGAACACCAGTGGTTGTCATCAGTTCAGGTAATAACTGTCCCTGATTTCAGCACAGTGGCATGAGTTCGAGTAGAGTGAGGGACTTGATTAGTGCAATAAACGTTTTCAGCACCAGCTTCACAGTTATACAATGCCACAATACTTCTCAGTTGATAGAGTTAAATGCTGCCTTCATGTTCTTGTTTTGTGCTTCATGGTTTAATTACACAGCTTTCATCGCCTTTCTAAGCAACATCTTCAGTGCTAAGTCCAAGTTGAAGTGAGCTTTTGCAATCCTCTCCGAATGAAATAACCTGCTTTCCTCATCAACTGGGACCTTATCGCTTGTCCTCAGTATTATTCTCGTACTCGTGTTCAGCTGTATTGATGTTAGTCATTGTGCTGACGTGATATTTGAATTCCTTAAAATCACAACACTCGGATGAATCTACAGTCCACAGACATAAAAATACAGGCCAAAAGTAATGCGGTTAGCCACCTAACGACAACTGGCTAGTACGATGAATCTACGAAATTCACCTTATGGTTGTCACGGGATTCTTCGACTGATTCTCGTGGACTTTCTGGTGCTCCGAGAGCTTGGGAGGAAAGGTCACTAATGGATCAGTTTCAACTGAACAGTCGTATGTGTATTGTCCAGCTGAAGGGACTTGTGAAAAGACGGAGAGATTGTGCAGCTAACAGATATCTTTTCAAAATCCTACCCTACGCGCCAACTGACTGGATTTTCGGAGAAGTGAAAAGAGCTGTCTAGTTTAACGCTGAAGAGACAGAAGAGGTATCAGTGGTAAGAAATACCAGACACTAATTTGGATTTATTGGGGAAACAATTTGTAAGAAAAGAATGTTAGGTAAGTCGACCTCCGAGAAGAATGGTATTTTAATTACTTCTCAGGAGAGATGACTGTAACGTTGGAGGGACCACATTGAAGAGCAATTCAACTGGCTTACAACCACTCCAAATCTGCCTAGAACCCAACACCTACCTGATTAGGATATAGACATCGGGCGTCCAACTCTAAATAGGGTTGCAAAAGTTGTCCCTAGTCTTAGACGAGACATAGCAAGATGAGCTGACAGTTCGACTCCAAAGGTGTTTCAAGCTGGTGTTTGTGAATTATGCCACTCATAGGTAGCTTCATATCATATCTACGCCAGATATGACGTAAGGTGACGAATGTCATTTGGGTCTTTCTCATGTGTGCTGAGATTTCGTCAGCGATCAGTTCATTAGGCCAGATGGAACCTCCCGAATAAGTGAAATGTCAACGCATTCAACCACTTCACTTCCCATCTATAAACTAGGAGTCGATGCAAGCCAGTCCCGCAACATCATTCCTCATTTGACAGGGGCGACTCGCATGCTAAACATACTAAGACTTCCGTCCACGGTGTTCAGAAGACTCTTCATTTTCTCAGCCTGTTGATCGACAATGACTATATCATCTACAAACTCTAAATGAACAAATTTATTCCCAAGTTACACGTCGATTCTTAATTCACTAAAGTCGATTAGAGTGACATCTATTACTAAATCCATGAAGACATCAAACACAAGCCAAGTCAATGGCCATCCTTGATGAACACCAGTGGTTGTCATCAGTTCAGGTAATAACTGTCCCTGATTTCAGCACAGTGGCATGAGTTCGAGTAGAGTGAGGGACTTGATTAGTGCAATAAACGTTTTCGGCACCAGCTTCACAGTTATACAATGCCACAATACTTCTCAGTTGATAGAGTTAAATGCTGCCTTCATGTTCTTGTTTTGTGCTTCATGGTTTAATTACACAGCTTTCATCGCCTTTCTAAGCAACATCTTCAGTGCTAAGTCCAAGTTGAAGTGAGCTTTTGCAATCCTCTCCGAATGAAATAACCTGCTTTCCTCATCAACTGGGACCTTATCGCTTGTCCTCAGTATTATTCTCGTACTCGTGTTCAGCTGTATTGATGTTAGTCATTGTGCTGACGTGATATTTGAATTCCTTAAAATCACAACACTCGGATGAATCTACAGTCCACAGACATAAAAATACAGGCCAAAAGTAATGCGGTTAGCCACCTAACGACAACTGGCTAGTACGATGAATCTACGAAATTCACCTTATGGTTGTCACGGGATTCTTCGACTGATTCTCGTGGACTTTCTGGTGCTCCGAGAGCTTGGGAGGAAAGGTCACTAATGGATCAGTTTCAACTGAACAGTCGTATGTGTATTGTCCAGCTGAAGGGACTTGTGAAAAGACGGAGAGATTGTGCAGCTAACAGATATCTTTTCAAAATCCTACCCTACGCGCCAACTGACTGGATTTTCGGAGAAGTGAAAAGAGCTGTCTAGTTTAACGTTGAAGAGACAGAAGAGGTATCAGTGGTAAGAAATACCAGACACTAATTTGGATTTATTGGGGAAACAATTTGTAAGAAAAGAATGTTAGGTAAGTCGACCTCCGAGAAGAATGGTATTTTAATTACTTCTCAGGAGAGATGACTGTAACGTTGGAGGGACCACATTGAAGAGCAATTCAACTGGCTTACAACCACTCCAAATCTGCCTAGAACCCAACACCTACCTGATTAGGATATAGACATCGGGCGTCCAACTCTAAATAGGGTTGCAAAAGTTGTCCCTAGTCTTAGACGAGACATAGCAAGATGAGCTGACAGTTCGACTCCAAAGGTGTTTCAAGCTGGTGTTTGTGAATTATGCCACTCATAGGTAGCTTCATATCATATCTACGCCAGATATGACGTAAGGTGACGAATGTCATTTGGGTCTTTCTCATGTGTGCTGAGATTTCGTCAGCGATCAGTTCATTAGGCCAGATGGAACCTCCCGAATAAGTGAAATGTCAACGCATTCAACCACTTCACTTCCCATCTATAAACTAGGAGTCGATGCAAGCCAGTCCCGCAACATCATTCCTCATTTGACAGGGGCGACTCGCATGCTAAACATACTAAGACTTCCGTCCACGGTGTTCAGAAGACTCTTCATTTTCTCAGCCTGTTGATCGACAATGACTATATCATCTACAAACTCTAAATGAACAAATTTATTCCCAAGTTACACGTCGATTCTTAATTCACTAAAGTCGATTAGAGTGACATCTATTACTAAATCCATGAAGACATCAAACACAAGCCAAGTCAATGGCCATCCTTGATGAACACCAGTGGTTGTCATCAGTTCAGGTAATAACTGTCCCTGATTTCAGCACAGTGGCATGAGTTCGAGTAGAGTGAGGGACTTGATTAGTGCAATAAACGTTTTCGGCACCAGCTTCACAGTTATACAATGCCACAATACTTCTCAGTTGATAGAGTTAAATGCTGCCTTCATGTTCTTGTTTTGTGCTTCATGGTTTAATTACACAGCTTTCATCGCCTTTCTAAGCAACATCTTCAGTGCTAAGTCCAAGTTGAAGTGAGCTTTTGCAATCCTCTCCGAATGAAATAACCTGCTTTCCTCATCAACTGGGACCTTATCGCTTGTCCTCAGTATTATTCTCGTACTCGTGTTCAGCTGTATTGATGTTAGTCATTGTGCTGACGTGATATTTGAATTCCTTAAAATCACAACACTCGGATGAATCTACAGTCCACAGACATAAAAATACAGGCCAAAAGTAATGCGGTTAGCCACCTAACGACAACTGGCTAGTACGATGAATCTACGAAATTCACCTTATGGTTGTCACGGGATTCTTCGACTGATTCTCGTGGACTTTCTGGTGCTCCGAGAGCTTGGGAGGAAAGGTCACTAATGGATCAGTTTCAACTGAACAGTCGTATGTGTATTGTCCAGCTGAAGGGACTTGTGAAAAGACGGAGAGATTGTGCAGCTAACAGATATCTTTTCAAAATCCTACCCTACGCGCCAACTGACTGGATTTTCGGAGAAGTGAAAAGAGCTGTCTAGTTTAACGCTGAAGAGACAGAAGAGGTATCAGTGGTAAGAAATACCAGACACTAATTTGGATTTATTGGGGAAACAATTTGTAAGAAAAGAATGTTAGGTAAGTCGACCTCCGAGAAGAATGGTATTTTAATTACTTCTCAGGAGAGATGACTGTAACGTTGGAGGGACCACATTGAAGAGCAATTCAACTGGCTTACAACCACTCCAAATCTGCCTAGAACCCAACACCTACCTGATTAGGATATAGACATCGGGCGTCCAACTCTAAATAGGGTTGCAAAAGTTGTCCCTAGTCTTAGACGAGACATAGCAAGATGAGCTGACAGTTCGACTCCAAAGGTGTTTCAAGCTGGTGTTTGTGAATTATGCCACTCATAGGTAGCTTCATATCATATCTACGCCAGATATGACGTAAGGTGACGAATGTCATTTGGGTCTTTCTCATGTGTGCTGAGATTTCGTCAGCGATCAGTTCATTAGGCCAGATGGAACCTCCCGAATAAGTGAAATGTCAACGCATTCAACCACTTCACTTCCCATCTATAAACTAGGAGTCGATGCAAGCCAGTCCCGCAACATCATTCCTCATTTGACAGGGGCGACTCGCATGCTAAACATACTAAGACTTCCGTCCACGGTGTTCAGAAGACTCTTCATTTTCTCAGCCTGTTGATCGACAATGACTATATCATCTACAAACTCTAAATGAACAAATTTATTCCCAAGTTACACGTCGATTCTTAATTCACTAAAGTCGATTAGAGTGACATCTATTACTAAATCCATGAAGACATCAAACACAAGCCAAGTCAATGGCCATCCTTGATGAACACCAGTGGTTGTCATCAGTTCAGGTAATAACTGTCCCTGATTTCAGCACAGTGGCATGAGTTCGAGTAGAGTGAGGGACTTGATTAGTGCAATAAACGTTTTCGGCACCAGCTTCACAGTTATACAATGCCACAATACTTCTCAGTTGATAGAGTTAAATGCTGCCTTCATGTTCTTGTTTTGTGCTTCATGGTTTAATTACACAGCTTTCATCGCCTTTCTAAGCAACATCTTCAGTGCTAAGTCCAAGTTGAAGTGAGCTTTTGCAATCCTCTCCGAATGAAATAACCTGCTTTCCTCATCAACTGGGACCTTATCGCTTGTCCTCAGTATTATTCTCGTACTCGTGTTCAGCTGTATTGATGTTAGTCATTGTGCTGACGTGATATTTGAATTCCTTAAAATCACAACACTCGGATGAATCTACAGTCCACAGACATAAAAATACAGGCCAAAAGTAATGCGGTTAGCCACCTAACGACAACTGGCTAGTACGATGAATCTACGAAATTCACCTTATGGTTGTCACGGGATTCTTCGACTGATTCTCGTGGACTTTCTGGTGCTCCGAGAGCTTGGGAGGAAAGGTCACTAATGGATCAGTTTCAACTGAACAGTCGTATGTGTATTGTCCAGCTGAAGGGACTTGTGAAAAGACGGAGAGATTGTGCAGCTAACAGATATCTTTTCAAAATCCTACCCTACGCGCCAACTGACTGGATTTTCGGAGAAGTGAAAAGAGCTGTCTAGTTTAACGCTGAAGAGACAGAAGAGGTATCAGTGGTAAGAAATACCAGACACTAATTTGGATTTATTGGGGAAACAATTTGTAAGAAAAGAATGTTAGGTAAGTCGACCTCCGAGAAGAATGGTATTTTAATTACTTCTCAGGAGAGATGACTGTAACGTTGGAGGGACCACATTGAAGAGCAATTCAACTGGCTTACAACCACTCCAAATCTGCCTAGAACCCAACACCTACCTGATTAGGATATAGACATCGGGCGTCCAACTCTAAATAGGGTTGCAAAAGTTGTCCCTAGTCTTAGACGAGACATAGCAAGATGAGCTGACAGTTCGACTCCAAAGGTGTTTCAAGCTGGTGTTTGTGAATTATGCCACTCATAGGTAGCTTCATATCATATCTACGCCAGATATGACGTAAGGTGACGAATGTCATTTGGGTCTTTCTCATGTGTGCTGAGATTTCGTCAGCGATCAGTTCATTAGGCCAGATGGAACCTCCCGAATAAGTGAAATGTCAACGCATTCAACCACTTCACTTCCCATCTATAAACTAGGAGTCGATGCAAGCCAGTCCCGCAACATCATTCCTCATTTGACAGGGGCGACTCGCATGCTAAACATACTAAGACTTCCGTCCACGGTGTTCAGAAGACTCTTCATTTTCTCAGCCTGTTGATCGACAATGACTATATCATCTACAAACTCTAAATGAACAAATTTATTCCCAAGTTACACGTCGATTCTTAATTCACTAAAGTCGATTAGAGTGACATCTATTACTAAATCCATGAAGACATCAAACACAAGCCAAGTCAATGGCCATCCTTGATGAACACCAGTGGTTGTCATCAGTTCAGGTAATAACTGTCCCTGATTTCAGCACAGTGGCATGAGTTCGAGTAGAGTGAGGGACTTGATTAGTGCAATAAACGTTTTCGGCACCAGCTTCACAGTTATACAATGCCACAATACTTCTCAGTTGATAGAGTTAAATGCTGCCTTCATGTTCTTGTTTTGTGCTTCATGGTTTAATTACACAGCTTTCATCGCCTTTCTAAGCAACATCTTCAGTGCTAAGTCCAAGTTGAAGTGAGCTTTTGCAATCCTCTCCGAATGAAATAACCTGCTTTCCTCATCAACTGGGACCTTATCGCTTGTCCTCAGTATTATTCTCGTACTCGTGTTCAGCTGTATTGATGTTAGTCATTGTGCTGACGTGATATTTGAATTCCTTAAAATCACAACACTCGGATGAATCTACAGTCCACAGACATAAAAATACAGGCCAAAAGTAATGCGGTTAGCCACCTAACGACAACTGGCTAGTACGATGAATCTACGAAATTCACCTTATGGTTGTCACGGGATTCTTCGACTGATTCTCGTGGACTTTCTGGTGCTCCGAGAGCTTGGGAGGAAAGGTCACTAATGGATCAGTTTCAACTGAACAGTCGTATGTGTATTGTCCAGCTGAAGGGACTTGTGAAAAGACGGAGAGATTGTGCAGCTAACAGATATCTTTTCAAAATCCTACCCTACGCGCCAACTGACTGGATTTTCGGAGAAGTGAAAAGAGCTGTCTAGTTTAACGCTGAAGAGACAGAAGAGGTATCAGTGGTAAGAAATACCAGACACTAATTTGGATTTATTGGGGAAACAATTTGTAAGAAAAGAATGTTAGGTAAGTCGACCTCCGAGAAGAATGGTATTTTAATTACTTCTCAGGAGAGATGACTGTAACGTTGGAGGGACCACATTGAAGAGCAATTCAACTGGCTTACAACCACTCCAAATCTGCCTAGAACCCAACACCTACCTGATTAGGATATAGACATCGGGCGTCCAACTCTAAATAGGGTTGCAAAAGTTGTCCCTAGTCTTAGACGAGACATAGCAAGATGAGCTGACAGTTCGACTCCAAAGGTGTTTCAAGCTGGTGTTTGTGAATTATGCCACTCATAGGTAGCTTCATATCATATCTACGCCAGATATGACGTAAGGTGACGAATGTCATTTGGGTCTTTCTCATGTGTGCTGAGGTTTCGTCAGCGATCAGTTCATTAGGCCAGATGGAACCTCCCGAATAAGTGAAATGTCAACGCATTCAACCACTTCACTTCCCATCTATAAACTAGGAGTCGATGCAAGCCAGTCCCGCAACATCATTCCTCATTTGACAGGGGCGACTCGCATGCTAAACATACTAAGACTTCCGTCCACGGTGTTCAGAAGACTCTTCATTTTCTCAGCCTGTTGATCGACAATGACTATATCATCTACAAACTCTAAATGAACAAATTTATTCCCAAGTTACACGTCGATTCTTAATTCACTAAAGTCGATTAGAGTGACATCTATTACTAAATCCATGAAGACATCAAACACAAGCCAAGTCAATGGCCATCCTTGATGAACACCAGTGGTTGTCATCAGTTCAGGTAATAACTGTCCCTGATTTCAGCACAGTGGCATGAGTTCGAGTAGAGTGAGGGACTTGATTAGTGCAATAAACGTTTTCGGCACCAGCTTCACAGTTATACAATGCCACAATACTTCTCAGTTGATAGAGTTAAATGCTGCCTTCATGTTCTTGTTTTGTGCTTCATGGTTTAATTACACAGCTTTCATCGCCTCAGTATTCCATAAACACAGGTCAGTCCGTCAAAGAGTAGGGATTTAAACTTTCGATAAAATCGTCACGGTGTTATTCTTCTGTCCTATACAAGCCAAATATCCTGAATAGACTAAAATATGCAGTGGATGGAATTATTCCTTCGGATGAGGCATGATTCAGGAAAAGCAAGTTTTACAGGGACCGAATTGCAACATTTTGCGTCATCCTCAAAGAGAGTCTATAATGTGAGCCAATTCTGTGCCTCAAATTCATCCATATTGAGAAGGTCTTCAATAGCTCTGACCATGAAATAATTTCGAAACTCGTTTGACAATAGTGGACGTGGATTAAGCTTCTTCGCTATTCATTAGCTGCAGAGTTGGTCACGGACTTCCTGGCTATTTATTGGAATTGTGGATATGAGTGAGAGAATGCTGTCTATTATCACCTATAGTGTTGGGGATCCTGCTAGCCTGGATCATATTCGAGACTTTACGTTTTGAGTGGACGTATTCTTTTGACCAGGAGAAAGACTCCTGACGACTTCGAGGACGATTTATGTGTACTAAAACATGAACTTGAAGATATACAGAAAAAAATCCAACAGGTTGGTAGAACAGATATCGAATTCAGGACTTCGGACGAAGATAGAGGAGACAGTAGTGATGAAAACACACAACTAATTGCAACATGCCCTAATTAGCATCAATGGGAGAAATGTTAAAAAAAGTGTTGTCTTTCTCACTTACACGAGTACGACAGCACATTTTCAACTACAAGACTAATGGATGAGAATGTCAAAGTCAGTCAGGTTAGAGAAAGCAAGACAGGTGTTCACTAGTGTGAAATTGGTGTGATGTTCAACAACAGTTAGCACAAAGGATTTTAGAGACTAATGTCAAGTGAATTCTGTACGTTTCAGGGACTTGCCACTCAACTCACCAAAAGCATTTCCATAAGGCTGCCGACTTTCATCAATAACTGCCTTTGCTTTACTCTTTACTGAAGATCATACGATAGGCCAGTAAGAAATGATAAGAAAAACAAGAAATTCTGGCTGTGAAGGAGCCAAGACGCTATTAGCCAACAAATATATAGAAGGAAAAGTGGATGGATTATGTATACGCTAAGGAAACCTTCAAATCACATCAGACTTCACGCCGTCTAGTAGAAGTTGAGTATGGAGTGATGAGCCGGGATATCATGTGAGGGGGAAATGGAAGCTTGTGAGTGGTAGTCGATCCAACTGAAAGGGATGCTAGGGAACTAAGTGGAATGGAGAATTTCAATACGAAGCTTTATGATTTACTCGGCATGGAGTGAATGAAGATTAAGGATTTGTGCTGTAAACTTAGCTAAAGTTGTATGTGTATTTATCGGTGATCAGTTCTGAGTACCCACCTGTCAAATTGTTAAGTGACAATAGCGGTAGTCTAATATCCCCAGTTATCTGATTGAAGCATGTGTTAATTATTACGCATTTGATCCACTCTTAATTATGATATAAAAAAATAAAAAATAGGAGGGATAGCCAGTACAAAATGGTACTGATAATTCACGTTTCCGATAGATTTTGCAATTCGTACAATTAAGTGCAACTTCTTATATGGATTCCTAAAGATCCTGTGTGCGTCGGTGGCACAGTGGTTAGGACTCTCGCCGACCATGCACACGGTTCGGGGTTCGATCCCCTGCCGATGCACACCCGATATCTATTGTCGGCCTGCAAAATTTGGGCTACCAATATCCATGCTGAAAATTCCCTACTTGTACTGAAAATACGGTGTGGCATCAAGCTGAAATCAAACACGCTTACTCCTACCATTTTGGCTACTGAAGGTGATAAAATTAAATGTAAAATCCCGGAATAATTTGTTTGAAGTCTATTTTCCAATAAAAACAGTATGTATGCACACCAAATAACATAGGAAGTTGAAGTAAATCCACCTTGAACTACCCATTTAATCTGTCATAAATGAGTTAGCGCAAATTCGTATATGGTAGGAAAGATAAAAAATATCATAAGATACATTCGTACTAAGTCGCAATTAGAAAATATGCATCTCAAAAGTTTGTGTTTATAACTTTTCAGTTCAGGAGTATGACAGCGGTAAAAAGTTTATGCCCTTTCAATAACCAGATACAAATTCTACAAGTTCTGTCAAATATTTAACTCTTCATGTGGTTAAAAACCTCAAAACCAGGTTAATTAATTTGTCTTAACTTTCATCTTGTTTATGGCTTACATTTCTTGGTGATAATTCTCTTCACTTCAGTGGAGCTTTCATTACAGTTATGTGTTTGACCATTCAAAATGTTAAGACGTTAGTCGTTTGGTAAAAGCAAGATTATACAGGAGAAAAAAAAATGAATATTAATGATGCTTTAATTTATTCATTCTGCTCATCATATATCAAACAAATAATACCTTAAAGAAGCCTAGCCTAGTCAACTAGCTCACTAGTTTTCTAGCCGTTCCCAAGCCTGGGTAAAGAGGGAGCGTTGAGTGTGAAGCTAGCAATCCACCGCTAAATCCTTCAAACCGCTATAGAAACTTCAACACACAGAAAATATATTAAAAATACAAAAGCTTCAAATAAAAATCTTATTCTCCGCTCGAATTGGAGAGGCGAAATGACGTGGGCCGCTGAAAGCCTTCGGGAAGCCAGTCAGTCAGTGTGTCTTCTCTCGATGAAACCAAGAGTAAGAATAGGTACGTGGAATGTCCGTACAATGTACGAGACTGGGAAGGCTGCCCAAGTATTCAAATACATGCGAAGATATGGTTTAGAAGTACTGGGTATCTGCGAAAGCAGATGGAATGGATGTGAACTGACAACACTGTCAACGTGAGAGTTAATAATCTACTCCGGTCACCCAGTTGACAACCACGAACCAATTTCGTCTAGGATCACGATAGCAAGATTCAACCCCAAAGGAAGGAAGGTCACAATTATCATGCAATGCTGCGCACCTACAAACAACGCGGAACAAGAAAAGAAGGAAGATTCTTACAGACAAATACAGACAGTAATGGACAACATCCCAAATAGTGACATCAAAATCCTCATGGGTGATATGATTGCTAGCTAAACTGAGAGCAGATAATACAGAAAGAGAACTCATCATAGGTAGAGAGGTTCTCGCTCGGAGAAATGAATGAGAACCGAGAATTATTCGCAGACTTCTGCTCTCTCAATGATTTTGTGATCGGTAGGAGCGTATACAAACACAAGGATATACACAAAGCCAGCGACACGGTTTTCGCCTGACGGACATACCACAAACCAAATAGATTTTATATCAATGTTGCTTAAGGAAGTGGAGACGCAGCCACTGTGCTGGACACAAAGTCGAGAAGGGGAACAGATGTGGGCTCAGACCATCATCTAAATCAAGGAACCTTCAAGGTGAAGCTGAAATCCTTCAGAACAACTGGAGACAGGCCACAATTCAAGTTCAACATCCAGAAACTGAAGGACAAAACTACAAGGGATGCCTTCGCTACAGATATCAGAGCAAAGTAGGACACACTATATGGCATCATTGAGGAAACATGTGTGGAAGAACTTTGGAATTCTCTGAAAGCGACAGTTAAGAAGACGTGTCAAGACAAGACAAGGCTGCCTATTATCATAGACGATATTGTTAATTTTTGGCGGACCGTATTATGCGTCAGACTGTTGTGGGTGAGGAGTCAGGAATACGCTGGAACACCGATAGAAAGACTTCAGAGAATCTGGATTCTGCAGATGGTATATGTCTAATGTCACACAAAGCCGAAGACTTGCAGGCAAAAACTGGCAACAAACTGGCTGAAGACGCAGCCGGCGAAGACAGGACTCCAGGTGAACATAGATAAGACGGAGGTGATGAAGATAACTAACCACCGCCGACAGCAACAACAGCCAGCACCAATCACCAACAAAGAGAGAGATGTGACATAGGTTACTTCCTTCACTTATCTAGGAGGCCAGCCAGCCAGTCAGAATCGGAAAGGCGAGATACGCTTGTATTCATCAACCTGAAACCAGTTTGGAAATCTTCTGCACTAACTCAGATTAAGAACAAGATTCGGATTTTCAGCACAAATGTCAAGTCAGTTCTTCTATACAGATCAGAAACTTGCACTGTGTATCACGAAAAGGATTCCCAACAAGTTACAGACTCTTGTCAACAGTTGTCTTCACCGCCTCCATACTGAAGACCAAATGGGCAGAAAGAATTAGTACCAAGAAACTCTGGCAACAAGCAAATATGTAGGAGAAAGTAGAGATGGATCGGGCAAACATTGAGGAGGCGGCCGAATGACATCGCACGCCAGGCCATTGCTCGAGTGAAATCCCAACGGGAGGCGAAGAGTGGGTTGTCGATGCGAGGAGGAGATGAGAGACTATGGGAATCTTGCACTCGGCTGAAGAGGACGGCAGAAAATAGAACAAAGTGGAGATGAGTTGTTGAAGCCCTTTGTTCCACTAGGAATACAACAGAATAATAATAAATAATAATATCTCAAAAGAAGAACACAACTTACTACATTGGTTTTATCAATGATTTCCTTCAGTTCTGCTTCTGTAATTGAAGACTTTTCATTTACCAAACATCTAGATTAAGAAGATATCTGCACATTAGTTTCAGAGTTTATTCTTTGTATTCAAAAATAATCGTTTGGTTTTGAATACTATTACCATATATAATTTTGCAGTCCACTAGGGAAAAACAAATTTTCGTTTTCAATTACCAGGATGAACCTTTTTGTTAGTTGTTTATGACTTCACCTGCATATGCACCAGAAAGTTAAGCAAAATGTAAATCATGAATTTTAGTAATGGGAATGCAAACTGTTACCGTATATTATCCATAATGACTGTTTGGTTATTCTCTACTGACTGATTGAAGAACCAACGTAGAACCTTACTTAGATGTGCCGGAAATGTGATGATAGTAATGTAGGCGAAAGTTTATGGAAAAGAGGATAATTTAGTAACAATTAGTGAGTTTCTGAAAAGAACAGTGAATATATCTATGCTGTTGTAAATGAATACTAGTCACTTCATCTGAAGGCTTTGGGATAAACACCCTGACAACTTCAATCAAGCAAACCGTATCTACTTACGTGACTCACATGCATGGCAAATGATATCATGAACTGGTAAGATGTTTCACTTTGACCATCCGTAACTCCCTTCAAACTCAACCTTACATAAAGCAACACTAACAAAAAATAATTTGACATTGCTTTGAGGCCACGTAATCTTATATGGGTAACAAAATAGATCAAGCTATTGTCAGTGGAAGTTCTATATCAATAAGTAATTCTTTCACAGCATCACAGTTGTTTAGTAGATATTTTTTAGAGGTTTATTAAGTGGACAAAAACATAATGCTTACAGTTTAAATAGTTTTTTGAGCAATTTTTCGAATATTAACTAGAACCGGAACCCAGGAAGTTTTTAGTTCACTTCATTTGAACGCACATCTGTTGCCACTGAGATAATAAGCAGGCTCTCTTCACGTTTCACGCTGTATTACGACAGCCCATTCTCGCTTACCGTTTATCAGTTTTCTACGGAGAGTTTCGTCCTTTGTCACTGTCCACTAAATGAACTAAGTTTATTGGTGGTTTTACTACAATATCTTCCTTCTAAGAACACTCCAGTATTGTCCCTTTTGACATTATATTTGTGAACATGGCATGGAAATGAGGTTACATTTAGTGAAGTGACAATTTTGCCTAGTATACTGATCGGTCAGAAGCCCAGAAAAAAGAGAGAAGGTTTGAGGCAAATGGAAAATTGATCAGTTTTCTAGAAAAACTTCAAAGCACGGAAACAAAAATATAAAAACTTTCAATAAAATTAAATAAACACAAAAAATAATGACTAAGTGTTTTAGGCAATTTAATATCATTGAGACTGTCTTAGTCTAATGAGGTATAGTACTGAAAACGTTTTACACAAAATGAACTACTAAATTTATAAATGTGTTCCATTATTCAACTTTCCAGTTTTACAAAAATTTACACTGACTAACGTGCATCCTGTGAGGCGTGAAATTTCACTCTCAATACTGTTTTTTGTTGCATTCAATGACTTCAATCTTGTAGATATTCTGTCATATTCTTCCTGAGTCTTTTTTATATTCCATTTCAGAGTTGTCAAGGTATTAGAAGCTTGGTCGTGTTCTGTAAACATTAAAAACAATCTTAAATATTGAAGTGCTTATTTCATTAATTTTAATAAACTCACGGAGAAAAATATATAAAACTTGTTAATGTTGTTTCTAGTGTACAAACTTTCTAGGTCTTTGAAATGCAATAACTCTTAAAACGTGAAGTAGTAATTAATGATGATACATACCACAGCTTTTATAGTTACTTTAGAGCAGAATCCACATATGGCTGGTTGTTAACCGATTTTTCTTAACGAACGCAAATGAATTAAATAAAGCTACCTTTATTTTTACTTGCTTTAAGAACTGCAAGTGAAACGTCGATGTTTAAATTAGTCTCACTGTAGCTCGGTTTCTAGCGGCCAGGACGCTTTACATTAAATATGATACAACATATATGAAAAATCTACTATGAAATTATTTGCAATAGTACGTAAGTGATCTATGAGACGTGTCCAATAATTGTTCTTTATCTGGAAATGGAGGGTCATCTAATCGGACATAGATGTGATTGAAATCTTAACGTTTTTACACTTTATAACCACTGGGTTGAGGTACAATCTCAAAAGTAACTCACTTACCTGACCTCAGTTTTTCAGTTTTAAGATGACCTTTTTACCTATACTTTGTTAGGCTTAGTTATATTTAGCATTTACTTTGAACTGATGAAATGTGAGGAATGTGTTTGCAATTTTGCTAGCATGTTGCTTATAATTACTACCACTTTATTTTGCTTTTCTCAGAATAAACTTTCACTTGGTTTTCCAGAGTACTACTATCTTCTGAGACAAGAATCGTAACACACTTTATGATCACTTGTAGCTAAGTAGAAGCCAAGGGCAACAAAATTTAAGAAATTCCAAAAATAAATCATTACAACTTTTTCTAGGAAAATTAGTCTGATGCCAATACATGCCCTGATACTTTCTGAAAGAAGGTCACGAAGTCGACAAAGTATTCTAAACTGAAAAATATTTTTAATAAAAGTTAACGCATAAAATTAGTCTTGACAGAGTTCTCGAAATATTGGGAAAATTAAAGGGTCAGAGAGCCATTTTCACAGTGATTGATTCTGTCAAATACCTCGCCGGTTTCAAGTCTAACTTTCGCAGAGAGCTAACCAAATGGTGGTGCTACAATACACTTCAAGAATGCATCAGAAAACTAACCAGTATCATCAAGTATTATTAATTATATGACGTTGATCATAATCTTGTATTTAGGTCATCAAGCATCCTCGATACAGGAACAGTAGAACAACCAAGCCATCTTCTTCTAAGAAAGCTTACATTCTGGATATTAGGACAACTAATTTCCGCTTACAGATTAACCACTCCACATAGAAAAAAGTATCATGAAGCTAAACACAACAGTAGGACTAGAAATAGTGCACCAAATTGTATCGTTGCAAACCTCATTGGTGAGATACTTAAAACTTAAAGGAATAACTAACGAAAACCTTTAGCTTAAACTATAACGGTTTTATCAATCGACCAAGTAAATCCACTGTTCCCAAAGACGTTTGTCCTAATTGATACACTTTTTAAAAATGGACCAAGTTTATAGATGAAAAAGCACTCACAGTGAATGACTGACTGAATTATCCAAATTCACCAGTTTAACTCAAAAGTTGAATCATTCAAATAATGTAATTGGGATATTTCTGAAGCAATGACATCCTACCCATCTGGATGAAAGAAATGTTTATTACGTGTCAGAGACTAGTTACAGAATCACAGCCACCTGCATGTCAATAAATCATGACTTAAAACAGTAACACCTTAGTATTTGGTCACAAGCTAGAGATTTCAAACACGTTGGGGCACCCATACCTTTCTGTGAAGCAACAACGGTTATGTTTACTACTGTAAGTGACTTCGTAATCATATTTAAAATGCAGCAGTGCATACAAGTCACGAACCCTTGCCTTAGGATTATCAAGTTGAAGCTCTTATTCTGACAATATGATGAACAGTGAGGAGATATAATTATTATGGGAACTGTATTAGATAGTGATTATATACCTAATCTATTTTGAACTTCTCTAAAACTCTTTGTGCTAGTAACAATCACATCCTCAGGGTCTTCAGTTCGTCAAAACGACCAAATAAACTCCCAAAATTTCACCTTAAAATAATCCTAACACCAATTGTATTTAACTGTACTGCTCCTCAGAGCATATTTCTAAAAAGCAAACATTCTAAATAATGATAAATGTTTTGTGATCACAAACTATAGTTACTGATTATCGGGGCACTGAAAAAAAATTGTCTTAGGCTCAGCTAGTATAGTGTAACGTTTAGACAACAGAACCTATTCCTAATGATATTACTAAAACATTTAAATTACAGAAAAGATATAAAAAGCGTTTCAATATCTTTGGCCTCTAAGTTTAAACACTTTCAGTAAATATTAGGCCTACATTACTCCTCCTGATTCGCTGCACAGTGAAGGTTCATTCTTGCACTGAATTTTCACAGTATGTATTTACAGTAATTTATCTACCTTAAACCCGCACAAATGTGTAGGAAATAATAGAAAATGAAAAGACAACGGGAATAGTGGATGTAAGAAAAAGGGGAGCTGAGGAAATATATGTATAATTGAGAGGGGAAAAGTCAAATGTCTTTAGGTGCAATCAATTAAGTACGTGGGTGAATTAAAGAACCCTAAAGGTAGTCTCCAAACAATAAAAATTACCTTTTTGAACAACAGAAGGGATTTCACTTATGCAAAATCTCCCTATACGATCGAAACGCTTTACAAGTGTATAAACCATTTCCCGATTCTCTCGGATCTTGGATTCTGCTTCTGTCAAATCCAGCTCGAGATTTTCAAAAACCTCGACGAGCTTTTCGATAATCTTACTTAACTATCAGCGGAATAGACATAATTACAGATAAAAACTGTTCGTTCGATGTGTTAGACTTTTGGTTATTTTCATCTGTAGTGACATCTTCCAAATAATTAACAAGCTTGATAATCCACTCCTGATATAGCTGATGACAAAAACTGAGTATCTAACCTCTCCGATAACCAAATATCTGATAGGATTTTTCAATGATCCTGGCATTACAACTCAAATTCGCCCCAAAATTCACCTATGACAGTCAAGGTTATTTCAACGCTTTCAATCTTCAATTTTTATATGATGCTAAACAATAACTTCTGAGTGAAATGAAGTAGCAGGACCAATTTTCACGGCAAAGTTATTTCACCAAAGTCGTTATCTAGGTGACAGTGCCTACTAACGTTGCGAATTGTTATGTGGTAAAGTGTTAGTAATGCTCCCAGATTACGGATAGTTAGCACAGTCAGCCTTAGGCCTATATAAGACTCCTAGGAGCTTCCGAAGTTTTGATCTTGTTTAAATAAATCAGTGGAAGGTGCTGTGGTGGGGAATTAAAGTGGGTCACAATTACACGCAAAAATGAACTTTCACATGTAAGTGAACTAAGGCAGAGGGTAGAGGCACAAATCAGCCAACTGCTGCTGCTGCTAATACATTAGTTCAAATGTTAATTCGATCATTTAAGAGCCTACTGATTCGAAATGATATGCCACAGTGGCGTTACGAGAAACATAAGAATAATAGACTACTTGTGATAAACGTAATATATGTTTCGTAGAGCACTTGAAGGGCCTAGGATACAAACAGAAGTTGTGTATTTATGCAAACTACTTTTCCTAGGCTTAATTTCGCTAATCCATCACGGAAGGACAAGAGTAAAACTAGGCTATCTATTATCATAGACGATATTGTTAATTTTTGGCGGACCGTATTATGCGTCAGACTGTTGTGGGTGAGGAGTCAGGAATACGCTGGAACACCGATAGAAAGACTTCAGAGAATCTGGATTCTGCAGATGGTATATGTCTAATGTCACACAAAGCCGAAGACTTGCAGGCAAAAACTGGCAACAAACTGGCTGAAGACGCAGCCGGCGAAGACAGGACTCCAGGTGAACATAGATAAGACGGAGGTGATGAAGATAACTAACCACCGCCGACAGCAACAACAGCCAGCACCAATCACCAACAAAGAGAGAGATGTGACATAGGTTACTTCCTTCACTTATCTAGGAGGCCAGCCAGCCAGTCAGAATCGGAAAGGCGAGATACGCTTGTATTCATCAACCTGAAACCAGTTTGGAAATCTTCTGCACTAATTCAGATTAAGAACAAGATTCGGATTTTCAGCACAAATGTCAAGTCAGTTCTTCTATACAGATCAGAAACTTGCACTGTGTATCACGAAAAGGATTCCCAACAAGTTACAGACTCTTGTCAACAGTTGTCTTCACCGCCTCCATACTGAAGACCAAATGGGCAGAAAGAATTAGTACCAAGAAACTCTGGCAACAAGCAAATATGTAGGAGAAAGTAGAGATGGATCGGGCAAACATTGAGGAGGCGGCCGAATGACATCGCACGCCAGGCCATTGCTCGAGTGAAATCCCAACGGGAGGCGAAGAGTGGGTTGTCGATGCGAGGAGGAGATGAGAGACTATGGGAATCTTGCACTCGGCTGAAGAGGACGGCAGAAAATAGAACAAAGTGGAGATGAGTTGTTGAAGCCCTTTGCTCCACTAGGAATACAACGGAATAATAATAAATAATAATATCTCTCCACTCTTGCGGCATTTAAATAGCCGTAGACCACTTTATCTCACACTTATATGGCGGAAAATATTTGTAGCTAATGCGTTATACTGCATATAACGGAATAACATTTTATTGATGATTGTTCGACGGCTAATTTCTACTTAACACTAGTGAATGCTGATAGAATACGCAACCGGATCTAACATAAATGGACTTTTTCATGCAAGGCTTGATGACGCTTCGAGGAAATAATAACGGTCTGGAATTTTGAGGTGTTTCACGCAAGTATCACTACGCTTTTTATCATTCTCGTGAAATATCTGATGTCCTCCAAATAATAAAGAAAAGAGATACATATAGTCCCATAAACGCATATATACCACGGAACAACATTCAACCAAGTTAAAAAATAATTTGGCATGAAAGGCACATACTTACATCAAAAAGTGTTTACAACAATTGACTTTAAAAGTCACAGTTGAAGATGGTCTATAGCTGAACTACAGTCATCATAAATTCTACTAATCAGTTCCCCTCATTTGGTAATAGTGTCGCACCAGTAGTGGAATATTTCATCACCACCAGAAGACTCCGGATATGATGTTTGCATGCAAAGATTGAGACTGTGTTCCCTCAGCTAACTGCGGCTATACTGCAAGGCATCTGTGGATGTATACATATCGGGTGAATCAACCTTACCTCTGGTGAACAGTCCCTTAGGCACACTGAATATGTGAACAAGAGAGGGAACAATCATAGAATTGGCGGAGTTCCATAGATTAGTCGTCCATAAATTCCGTGATAAACTTCAAGATTCTTAGAACTTCAGAAGTATCTATCTCACTTCTCTTCTGCAAAATGCAAATATTACAAAAGCACCTCATTATCGATACGTCAAAACAAGCTGAAAAATACAAAATCCTCAAACTATGTACTTCTCTAATTTGCCTAATAACATTCGTTTAGCAACCGGATTCAAGACACATCACATTTGTGAAATTTATACATATAATAATTGGATGCCTGAAAAATATAATATCCGTCTGATTTAATTATTATTTCAAAGGGCAATGCGTATTGGCCGAAAGGTTTATGCAAAGGAAAATCTACCAATCCCAATCCACATAAGTGCCCCTCAGGTGCTCAGCCTACCCATAGGTTGTTCGTGTCTATATCCTCTTTCGTGAATAAACCGAGGTATTTGATCTTTAAAATGATGTGTTTTCAAGTATTTATCAACCAATCCGTTACTTACAATACAGAGAGATAGTGTGAGTCCACTGAAATTCCATCCCAAATACGCCTGGCCAGTTCCATCCATCTTGAAATGAAGAGATTGATAATTAATTGATGCAACTATTCTGATATACTGGCCTCCTATTATAAATATTGGCTGGTTACTTTGATATTTCGGATGAGACTTAATAAAGGCGGGGTATCATTTACAAAATTTTTCCACGTCAAATAAACAAAATCACCTATCATATTCGGGAAGCCTTTCTCAGCGCCTGCCTTACAGTCTGATAGGTTACAAGGAGCAAGTTCAATAACTGGTTGGAGGCTTCTAGCACACTGAATAGCTGCATGCGGTTTTACAAGAAAAAAATTAATAACTTCACTTTCGGAGTCATGGCTGTTGTTGTATTTCCACTACAGATCGCCTTTTTTCTACATTTCTAGGAAATCTCAATTAAATTTCTATTCTTAGCCACTATCAAGGAATTCATCTCTGAATAACTTTGCGAAAAGACTATTTCGCAAGAAAACAGGTTCAACATACTGATGAGTGGCTTTATTGTATATTGCGTCGATGTCCATTGCAATGTTGGTTTAGTGACAAGTGTTTTCTACATGCTTATCAATGAAATTTTGCATCAACGAACTTTTATGACATACATTATATTCGCGGCGTCAAGCACTTGAACTGCGTTATATTTCCTGCACTTGTATCGGAAAATGTTGCATGATACTGATATCTGTGCATCGTAGTCCATTAAATTGTTTTTACAAACTTCACAGAAACAAGAAAGGTAATTAAGTTTCAAGGATTGTGAGATAATTATGAGGGGCATGTTTCACAACCACGCAAACAGAAATTCCGCCGGAATGCTACACAGTCACACAAAATCAGAAGTCTGAGGATACATTTTCACACAACAATAGAATAATGACAATAATATACATTCTCAATTGTTTGTAAGATAAGGACACAAATTTACAGCCATCGTCCATTTGTTGTACAACATATCATTGTAAAACACATTCATTTAGCATATATGGACTTGTTAGATCACAGAAGAATCATGTAAGAAAATACAATCGAAGACTATGAGAAGGGTAACTTAAGATGGGTAAAAGACATTAACGCAGAATAACCCTAGGAAAAAAGGTTCCAATAGAAAATGCACTAAATCGTTCGAAAACACAGGTGGTTTATAAAATAAAGCTCGTAACCAGTCGGTTTTGGTGCCCATCCTCAATAACAACTGATCGCGGACGGCAATTCGAAAGCGGCTTATTCTTCGCCTTGACTAAAATCATAGGTTGGATGCGTTTTAAAACAACAGCCCACCATCCGCAAACTAATTGTATGGTAAAACGTCTGCACCGACAATTAAAGGCTGGGTTATCAGTCGCAAGCAATGTACATTGGACTGAATCACTGCCGTTAGTTCTCCTAGGGATGCGAAACGCCTTGAAAACTGATGCTGGTTGTACTGCTGCTGAGCTAGTATACGGCACAACACCACGACCGCCAGGTGAGTTTGTTTCTCGCTGTAGCTTCCCACCGACAGTAGATCACGCCTCATAAGTCAGCAGGCTTACTGACGCAGTGCTTTAAGTTGAACCTACCCCCCTTCGACAGCAGTCATAGACGTTTTAGTTCACCCGTGTTTGAAAACTTCTTCACATATATTTGTTCGCCGTGACTTTGTGCGTCGTCTTCTCGAACCCTTATACGACAGACCATATAGAGTCATCAAACGTATGGGTAAATTCTTTGTCTTAGACAAAAAAGCCGCGAGGACTCCGTTAGCATCGACCATCTGAAACCGGCCTTCTCAGAAGGCAATCCCATGAGCCTAGAACTAAGCATTCCCAATAATACACAAGTAACCGAATATCCCTTAGTCCTCGAAGAAATCAATAGCATAGCGAATGCCACCGAACCTTCTGTCGAGCCCTTAAGTAAAACGCGTTCTGGATGAAACGTGAAATTCCCAGAACATCTTTACACTTATATCACATAACTAAGTGATGCGATTCACCCATTTCTTATTCGTTTGTGGTATTAATTTTTTTCTTTCAGACACATCAACATTTTTATATTGCATCTCGCAACAAAAGTAAAAAGCTCTTCTATAACCGCAAATGTTACAAACACTAAAAAATTAGATATATAATTTTTTCGATGTTCTCTTTTTCGCATTATTTTACTGTGTGGTAGGTGCATATCACTTTTCAAACGTTGTTTTTGTTACATTTTCCTCAACACGGTTCTGATCATTCTTTTTTCTTTCCCGGGTGTGATGGATACTGGACAAGAAGGCAAACGAAGCACGAGATGCAACGGACAAACTTAAACGAAGCGATGTACAGATACCCTAATAGCATAGGTAGCTGACCAGTAGTCACTGCATGAAGCGAATCAGAAGAGTTTTTCACCGATGGGAAAACCATTGAGCTTTTACTTCCGACTGGTCTTGTCTTCGGGTCCTCACAACCTCACTTAGGGGGAGTGAGCTGTGGCAGTGTGTAATTCCCCAGAATTATTGGCTACAGCATTCATCACTGAAAACTGGATGCTTACCCTCACTGTTTAAGTCAACTTGTTTAGCTGAAGGCTTCCGGTCAAGCATCCACGCCATAAAATGTATTCGGTTATCAAAGTCTACACTAGTGCTGACATGTGAAATTCATTATTAAAATGAAGGGGCGTCATGCAAATTAGCTACCATACAGGATGTGGTAGTGTTGAAGTTTGCGGCAGGTACGATATATACCAACTCAATGTTTTATACCCAAAACTCCTACAGTATTCGTTCTGTCTAGACTAATGACAAATCAAGACACCAAATCGATTGTCCGAAACACGAAGTATATTTCTGGAACAAAATCCTCGTGCAACGTTGATTGTCGAACAAACTAGGAATCGTTCACAGACGAACGAGCGTAACACAACGGAGTACCAGATAGCATGAATGCTTAGCCACGATTCTTGAGCTATCCAGGTTGACTTGAACGGTGAAGGTCAGCATCCATCTTTGAGTAACGAACGCTCTAGGTTACTAATTTTGGGGAGTTGTCTACCGCTACATCTCTCGCACCCCTAGCGGTGTGTGAGGATCCTAAGACGAAACCAGGAGGAGGTAAAAACCTAATGATTGTACCACTAGTAAGACTCTTCCGGTAGGCTTGATGGATTACCTACTGGTCGTCTACCTGTGGTATTCTAATGTATGTACATTGCTTCGTCGGTTTCTGTCCATCGCATCTCGTGTTTCGTTTGCTTATTTTTCAGTTCCCGTCGTATCTGGAAAAGAAAACAAGAATGCGGGGAATCTTGTCGAGGAAAGTGTACCAGAAATAATGTTTGGATAATGGTGTATTCGGGAATAATGCGAAAAATAGAACATCGGAAAAATGTTTTTACTGCAGCGGATGTTACAAGTACGGTCATAGAAAAGCATTTGACTTTCGATGCGAGCTGCAATGAAGAATAATCTCCATACATTGAAAAGTACAACAATCGCAATGGATTGATATTTTAGAAAAATACTGGGTGGGTTGCATCAGTCTAATTATGCACAAGCACGAAGGGGTTCTGGGAATCCTATTATCTGTTCAGAACGGGTTTTCTTTTTGGTATGGATAGAAGTTTCGGTTGCCTTTGCCGAACTTGTTGTCTCTTCAATGACTGGTGGGTGTTCAGTCAGGTGTGTGTTATTCAGAATGACTGGTTCAAGACTCACTGGATTATCTTCTAAGTAGGCTGGTTCCAGACGACCGATACTAACAGAGTCTTCGCAGCCCGTTTTTCTAGGACAAGGAATTTGTCCATATGTTTAATAACTTTATATGTTCCAGCGTATGATAGCTCTAGAGGGCGAGGAACAAGGCCAGGACAAACAAATAGATGTTAAGAAGTTTTCAGACATTGTGAACAAAGTTTACGCAAGATTTCTTTCCTTGTTGCCTCCCGCTTCTCTCTAATTAAATCACGCTTAGAGGTATCGACGCAGCATCCACCTTTTCCATAGGATTGGGGTTGACACTGAATTGGACGTTTAGGCCGGAAAGCTATTTTAACATTGAAAGATCCTTGGCTACACTTGCGGCAGCCAAACTTTCCCATGAAAAAAGTTGCATGATTTTGACGTCAGTGTTGCAGCAGAGATTGACATGATGCATGGTATGAAATAAAATCATTTGATGAGGGTGACATGTTAGAACATACCGAATTTAATGGAACATTTGAGAGATTAAGCTTATCTAATCAGTCAAGACCAAGTAAATTCAAATCATGATGGTTTGTGAGATAACATACACCGTGAAATTGATGCTCGCAAAACCGAACGCGGTAGCTGACCTTACAAATGAGTTTTAGCACATCTCCGAAGGTATTCTTAGCGATATGACTTGTCGGAAGAATTTCTGGGCACTCAAGTGTGCGCCACGTGCCCGCGAAGTTAGGGTAATGTCTGACACTGTATTCAACTGAAGATGAAGAGGTTTGCTGTTAATAGATAGCGTAAGATACTTTCGTCTCTTGGCAGAATCAAATTCGGACGTTTCAAAATGATCTGTATCTGAGGGGATTGTTACGTCCTGAGAGAACTACGTTTGTTGCTCACCGAGGAGTTTCTCTGTGATAGACAGTAACCCTCTTTATGTCTAAAACGGTGACACCTGCTGCATTTGTGTTTCTTGAAGGGACGAAATTTGACGAAATGCCAGGAGCCGCAGCACCAGCATACTGACGGAGGTTTAGTTGAATTTTGGGACTGATGTGCTTAATGGTAGTCGGGGAAGTTTTCACTGTTAACTGAGCTAGATTCAGACGGTTGTGATTTAAACCATATCAGTGTCATATTTCAAGTTGATCAAGCGCTGGCATTGGGCTGTCGCCACTTGTAAAGTCATTTTTGGATCTTGTTCCACGAGTGACAAAAGTCGAATTCGAATGTTAGCATCTTTTAGGCTCTTAAAACCACAAATAAAAATCAAACACTTGAACTGATCTGATGTCATTTCGTGTAGTTCGAACCTTTCACATTCCTTGTTCACTTTGACAGCGTAAGTGACACAATCATCTGAAGGCATTTTTGTTAACTGAAAACATTGATACCGAATATTGAACATGGATGACTGTTCACTAAAAATTTGGGATAAAACGGTGACTGTATCATCGAAAGGTAATTCATGTGAGTTCTTTGTAAGAATGAAATTAATGTTTGTTGTGCTCGATAGTACCCAGTTTTCACAATAACAATGGAATTTTAGTAGCATCACTAAACATAGCACATTCAATACGGAAAATGTCTTCGTAACGGTTGAACCATGCATCAAAAACCAGATCAGATATTGGATCGTAGTTGAACTCACTGATACAATATTAGATGCTCTTGTATTTATCTGAATGAGATACTAGGGGAAATTGAATGGACTTCTTTGACTAATTTCCGTTGGGCTGCTTCGTCCTGAGCTTGCTGCTGCTGCATGGTGGATTTGAGATCATTCAAAGAAACAGACATTGTAAGTGGAATGAAATTAACGCAGCCGAAAATATGTTCTTGATGCGCTGAACAGAATAAAACCCCGTCATTAATTTGTTATAGCTGAACGGATCTGACCCGTCGTCAATTTTTTATTACTGAATGAATTCGTCGTTACTTTGTGACGTCTGCACCTGTTAATTACCATAAAGGTAATGAACTTTTAGAGGCTGAAGTTATTGATGTTCATGAATAGTACGAAGTGCACTAACGCAAGATCTAATACCCACAACTTCTATATTATTCGTTCCGCGTAGACCAAAGGGAAAGCGGCCAGTAGTTCTGGGGAATTACCTACCGCTACAAACTCGACTGGTACGCTAATACGTCTATTTGTCCGTTGTATCTTACGATTCACTGAGCCACGCAAATATCAAAAGACAAGGGCTGGCCTGTGACTCTGCAAGATATTGTATTACACATCTGTTAGGAAACAAAACATTATATTTATACATTTAATTCATCACAATACAGTTGGCTCACAACCGCGGGAATGGACTGTTCTTATTGGCCGGAAATTTCTATTCTGACTGGTTGATGATCCGAAAAAGACCAAGGTGAGACAAAAGACGACGAAGTGATCCCACACTAAATCACAATATCTCTGAGAAATGATAGATCCACATAGTAGCCCCATCACATGATAAATCACACGATTCGTGAGGAAGGATGATATACTATTTTATGCTAAGTACTAAAAAGCAAAGGGGAGGTAAAAACGTAATAATGGCGCCATTAGTACAATTCTTGCAATGGATATGTTTTGCTTACTTGTCATCCGCCTATGCCTATCGTGTTTTGATTAGATATTTTATGTTTCTGTCCATTTATGTCTAGAGCTTCAGCCATTTGTAGGTGAAGAAAACGTGAGCTTTTTGGTGACTGAATTCGGCCGTGTAAATAACTTTAAGGATATATCGCGTGGGGTGGAATAACCTGACTCTAGGTGCTGACCAATGGAATATTCCGTCATCATATCCTCGCCTGTTATCAACCAATCTTCTCGTTTCTGAAGTACACTTTAATAACGTCCAGTGTAACCAGCTCAACAGAAGGATGTGAAAGAGAAGATGGACATAGAGTGTGAACAAGCGGTAGTTTACCCTGGACGTATTGTCAAATTGTACCTTGGCTGGAGAATGCTCTCTCGGCAACATAAAAATATCGATTGGTGAACTTGGATAGACGACTTTTAATCACTTCTGCAATAGTGTCATCATTGAATACCGAACTCCTTAACAGTATATTCTTTGGCTCATGACCGAGTTAGGAGCAGTTGGTTCCAATAAGCCTTCTAGAATACTCATCACTTAAGAGTGTTACGTGATGGTCCCTCGATCGCTTATCGAATGCATCAGTAGAGAAAAAATCTTCCGGACTCTTAAACACAGAGAATGGATGAAGTCTCTCGTCCTACCCAGAGGTACCTAGCTGTTGAATTTAATGTACCGAACTGTAAACCGCATTTTCCCATACCATTCTCTCTCCTATCCTGTAAAACATCTAGGAATTAATATGTGGAATTAAAAGAAATATATGATATCAAGTGTTACTCCTAGGGTTTTTATTGGTAAAGTACTCATCCCAGTCAGACCTTCTCTAGATCGCTAGTAGGAATTCCCAGTTAGCACTTCTATAGTCCCTATATCGAAAGCAAACTGGGGAATTTCGAGGGGTGTGTCTAGTTTTCAGTTGAAGAGGTAGAGTTCAGTACATCATGTTGTGATCACTGTTGTCGAGTTTGTTCCCCACCTCCATCGAAATTGGCTCTATTTTGTGACAGAGGATTAAATCGAGAATATTGTCATGTCGTGCTGGGAGGCGTACGCCCTGCTTCCATCCTCCTACATCTTTAGCTTCTAGGAGCTCGTCATGGGTTCTAGGTTCAGCGCAGGTATCCCAGTTCACTCCTGGGAGGTTGAAATCGCCACAAACTAGTTTGTAATCGAATCCAAGGGTAGGTATTTGCCTTAGTGTTTCTCCGATAACCGTATCAGTCGTATCTGTATATACATCCCATGGAAATTTTATTATCATTCAAGTGGATGCTTATCCACTCTTCTTCGATAATCGAAGACATAGACACATGACAGCTAATAGATACTAAATAGTAAAATGTATACTCATGTGTTCAAAGATGTGAAATCACTTGCTAATCTTCGATAATATTCTGTCGAATTAGAGGATCGTAAGTGTTAATAAGGAAGTGCAGTTGCACGGAGTGTTCAGTGGAATAGTAGAATGTAGCAGAAAGTTGGCCATACAAAACAGTAAACTGAATTATATAAAGGTATTTATTGTTGATATTAAACACAATGATAACCAATATGTTTGTAATAATTGACCAGCACCGAAAAAAGTATCCATTTTGTAAACAGTGAATATTAAGGGTAACTTTAAGAAATAATGCACCCATTCAGGTACATCATAAAACAGTCATAGATCTATCTGCATAAAATCTTATAAAAAGTGAAATAACCTCCTATGATAAACTGACAAATCGTCAAATAATTATCTGACAACCCTCGACACTAAATTAAATTTCTTGTTTCTGTGAAATTTGTAAAAACAATTTACTCCCTACAGGTATGTCGAATTCTTGTGACAAGAAAGTCAATAAAATTGATTTCAATCTGCTAGTATTATAAAGAATAAGAGACTGGGTGAAGGCAGATTTTATGTTTATCTGCACAAAATGCGATAGATATCGAGAAAACGATAAATCTCGCCTTGATTTCACTATGTGCAAATAAAACCATGTATTCTGGACTAAATTTGGTCTGTTTTTCGCTGGACTCAGATAGACCATATAGCCATAGGGTATCGTTGGCGAGGGTCAGTAGAAGACTGTCGCTCCTTCTGGAACACGTGCGTAGACTCTGACCACGCTCTGGTTCGCGCACGTTTATGCTTACGACTAAATGGGCATAAGAAATTGACGGCAGCGAAACTGTTACGTCCCCAACTAGATCGTGACACTGAGTCTTTATTTAAGGAAGAAATGGCGAAACTAGTTTCTGAGGTCGACAGCAGGACTTCCCCTGAGGTGGCCTGGCACAACGTACAGTTAGCCGTGGACACAGCTGTGAAAGCTGTCAATAAGCTAAAACCTAAAGTTAATAAAAGCCACTGGATCTCTACCGCCTCATCCGAACTGATTGACGCAAGAAGACTGATTCCAACGAGCTCCGATTACGATGAGGAGAGAAAGGTACTTAAACGAAGACTAACAAAAAGTCTTCGCAAGGACCGTGAACAGTGGTGGGCGACAAAAGCGAAAGAGATGGAAAAGGCTTCGGCGATTGGCAAACCAGACATCTATTCGGGCTTATCAGGGAAACGGGTGGCAGAAGGCAAATGATAAGTGAAACAATCTCGGAGAAAAATGGCACCATAATTAGCTCCCAGGATAGACGTCTGGAGCGCCGGAAAGAACACTATGAGGAGCAGTTTAGTTGGCCCACAGCCACACTTAACCTTCCGAACATCCAACACCTCCCTGAATGGGATATAAACACAGGTCCTCCATCCCTAACTGAGGTTACTAAAGCTGTCACTAGTCTGAAGCAAGGCAAAGCAGCGGGACCTGATGGATTGACTCCAGAGGTATTTAGGTACGGTGGAGACAGTTTACTGTCTGCGTTAAGTGAGGTTCTAGGCAGCGTCTGGGAATCAGAGGAAGTCCCATCGGGTTGGTGTAAGTCACTGATCATCCCGATATACAAGAACGGAGACAAGTCTTCTTGTGATAATCACAGATTAGCTTGACTAATATAGTATCTAAAATCCTAGGCTCAATAATACTGCGTAGACTAAGCGGTGCTCGGGAGGCACAAACACGAGAAAACCAGGCAGGTTTTAGGCCAGGAAGAGGGTGTATTGATCATATCTTCACCCTTCGACAGATTCTGGAACATAGGCATTCCTACCGGCATCCGACAATCACCGTATTTCTTGACCTAAAGGCGGCATTCGATTCAGTCGACCGAGAGGTTCTCTGGCGATGCTTGGCTGTAAAGGGAATGCCAAGAAAATACATTGCACTGATTAAGGCACTCTACTTGTACTCATGCAGCCAGGTGAGGGCTTATGGCGAGTTGTCATATTAAGTGGTGACGACTAGTGGCGTCCGTCAAGGATGCCCATTATCCCCATTCCTATTCAACTTCATCATACATGTACTAATGGACTTAACCCTAACACACTTCAGCGACTCAGGGATTGACTTGCTACCAGGGAATAATCTCGCCAACTTAGGATATGCGGACGATATAGTCCTTCTAGGCGAGGACGCTGACAAAATGCAGAGTTTACTGAATACCTTGAGCAACAATCTTCGTATGTTTGGCATGCGATTCGCCCCTGTAAACTGTAAGATGATGCTGCAGGATTGGACTTCACCGACCCCCAGATTAGAAATAGGAAGTGAAGTGTTAGAGCACGTTGACCGCTTCACTTACTTGGGAAGTACCATCAGCCCCAACGGGTTGATCTCCGACGAAGTCTCAGCACGAATACAGAGGGCTAGGTTCGCATATGCCGGTTTACGCCGTCTCTGGCATAGACGCGATATCCGACTATCGACCAAAGGGCGTGTGTACTGCTCATCAGTCCTCCTTTATGACTGTGAGACCTGGCCATTGAGAGCAGAAGACATGAAAAGATTATCTGTGTTCGATCATAGGTGTCTGCGTTCTATCTCCCGTGTGAAGTGGCATAATAAGGTGAGCAATATTGAGGTTAGGCGTCCGTCGAGTGCTAGGTTAGGAGGGAGAGAAAATCAATAGACGAGGCTGTGAAATTACATCGATTGAGATGGTTAGGACATGTATTACGTATGCCTAGTCATCGCCTTCCTCGACGGTCAATGTTAGCTGATATAGGGCCAGGCTGGAAAAGAGCTAGCGGTGGTCAAACGAAAACATGGCACCAGTCAATGAAATCTACAACAGTTAGTCTAAGCCACGTAGGAAGATGTAGACTTCCTGGTTGGGGTCCTCGGGACGGTAAAAACCAATAGCTGGAGACAATTGGTGACGGCTCAAAATCGTTCTCAGTGGCGCAGATGCATCCACTCCTTGTGACTTATGATTTCCGTTACTACTATTCCTTTGTCTCACACCTCTGTTTACTGACTATATTATGCATTTCTTCTACTTTCTTCTCTTGCTTTGTGTGCTACATGGAGTGTGGCGACTTGAACCGCCGCACATATGTGCAAAGTTCTGTGTCGAAAACCAACCGACCGTTTTTCGCTGTCTGCTGCTTATTAGGTTCCTCTCAGAGTTGTAACCATCCTGTCACATTTCTTCTTCATCGACTTTTCAACTAGCACATATATATTCGTTGTGTTCACGCATACGCCACTTATATTTGCTTACAAGTAACATTCTACAATGTAACCGCAAAGCATACTCATTAGAAGTCTTTCTACTGTGTTCACGCTAGAAGTATGCTAGTAAACAGGCGTACAGTAAAAACAAAGTCTTCTCGTTTTTCTCAAGATTTTCTTTTCTGGTATTGAATTTTACATATTTAGTCGATAACTGATATAGAGCCCCTAAACATTGTTGGTATTTTCTATGAATTATTCTAACTATTAATTAAATACATAGCTTTGACATAAAGTTAAGAGAAAAACATTCTTTTTGCTGACCTATATGCTTTTTTAATTCACGTTATATGAAGATTTTTTACACAGGTTATGCAACTCTAGCGAAAACTTCACTGTTCAACATCTTATGCCTATATAATGATGCAAATTTCTACTGTCAAGTTAACGAAAAACTAATGAAAATACTCCAATTTTTCTAACTCATATCTAATTGAGATTCTTGTTACTTTCAGGTCCACATAATGAGAAAGAGTTACGTAAAACTAGCGATGTATCTTATAGCATGAAAGGTTGATCAGTTAAATGATCACAATGAAAAAAATATACGTGAGAAACAAAGAATACATATAGGTATAGGTGTGCAGAGTCGTGATATCTCATATATTGTAATAGTTCACACTGAATAACAGTTTTATCATACTATATATATGATAAAATAAAGTACCGCCAAACTTTGCAGTTCACAAGCAACATGAAGGGGATGTAAAGACTAAGATGATCTAAATGATAGTATAGTGGGAGAACGCTTATCAGAAAATAGATCGAAGGAGAAACTGTGAGTTAAAGCAATAGATCTTCTTGAATATCCTGTTCATTTAGCTTAATGACAGAGCATTTTTCAGATAATGAGAGATCTCCATCAGATGCATAGCTTTGTTCCCAGCAGCAGCTGCAGCACTAGGTTGTCGACCAGCATACCTAAAAGGAGGTAACATATCAAAAAGGTACAATATTACAAAAAGATTTGAGAAAGAGAAACACTAAAGCAAAATTAAAGAAAAAAATGCAAGCCTATCATATTACCACCAAATTCACCAATTTAATAAAAAGTGATACCATTATTTCACAAGTCAAACAAAACGTAACAGTGTCAGGAATATATAAGTGATACGCATGTGAAAACGTTCACATATGAAACACAGATCAGTGTAACAGCTGGCATTAGGGGACAGAGATTTGAAAGTTATAAAAGTAGAACCTGCGACAGCAATGCATAAGTAACGCGATACAAGCAATTAACGTTACTGAATATGTTGCCTCAGAATATGAAGACAATTTTACGAAATAATTTCTAAATCATTAAACGTTACTTTAAAACTCTGTTGCCTGGATAGATCATTTCATATACTAGACTATGAGCCACATTTTTGTGAGCGCTAAATAAAACTATCCAGTTACCCATGCTGGGTATTTTGAACCCATTAACCACTGGTCAGAAGTAGAATGCCATACTCAATGACCCAGGTCCCTACATTAAGAAAAACAACTTACGAAACCACGAACTACATGTAACCATCATACAAAACATCTTTATTGCTTTGCCCCCTATATCATTGTTACCAATGATTTCTTTCGTTTTGCCTTCTAAATTGCTTCTATTTATTGATAAAAAAGCGTCTATTGATTCTCTCACATGAACAAACTGATAAACAGGATGGAAATCATTACGACCTATCGACCTTCGAATGTAATCGCCCAGACAAAGACATAAAAATCATTTTATCAAACGTACACAGGGACTGTGTAACTGACAGACTATTCGCTAAAGCATAGTGTTAACTGATAAAGCCCATTTTCAATAATGATGAACAGAGGGCAAGCAGTGATACTGTATAATTACCGCACTAAGATGATAGTAATTATTTTTTTCAAATTATGGCTCTGTAAATCAATGAACTATGATCCAAAAACGTTCAAGAGATGATTTTTAAGGGTGATTAGGACCACTAGGGTAGTTAAAAATCTGATATACATGAGACATATCAAAGTGTATGTGAACGAATGATCTTAAACTAAATTCTTCCAAATGCCAGACTTATATTCAGTTTTAGATGTAAAAGAAGGTTAAACGACGCTGTTGATTCATATGACCGCTGTAAAATTGATGATATTGTTTTTGGAATCAAGTCTGTGGTTACTCTTATTTATATTTTGAGTAAATTAGATGCAATACTGTGAGAAATGCTGACAATTCCATGTTGTATTATAAGTACGGCTTTTGGAATAAAGTAGATCATTATTATTTTATGTAGAACAACAGAGACTTTTTAAATATGTCTATTACAGTACAGATTGAAACCACATTTAGAACATTGGACGGCATTATTTAGACACACCACAAACCGAAAAAACAAAAGAAATACGGATAAATCTATTTAAAAAATGAATAAATTAAACCACTTTTGTAGTATCCATAAGTAAAAATTAATTACACGAGGTTACGACTTCTAAAAATATACAAATCACTTTAGTTGACACTTCAAAACTTACAAAATACGATTATGATGACGGTTCGGCATAGTCCTGTATATGAGATGATTTACTCTCGGTTGTACATAGGTCCATGCTCCCATATTTTTATGCTCCTCCTGCACCCACTGTACAATAGCATCTGGATAACGTTCCAAATCTTGCTGAATCAAATCATACGGGAATGGTGTCAGTTGTTCAATTCTGCTGATAGCTATTTCGGACTCTCGATTAATGGACCTGCGCTCTTTATCTAACTCATAGTAGATCTAAGCAAGAAAAGCAGGAATTAATGTTGTAACACTGTTCTTGGACAACTGAGTATATAAAATTTAAGACTGCAAATACGAGTGTTTAAAAGCATTTGTTTAGAGAAGAGAAAGAAGTAATGAATAATCATAAAATCCGGGGATTCAGCAAATGTCCTGAGACTTTACAAAATAACATGATACTAAGAAATCAGTTCGCATCAAAGTCGGAGTTTGAGTCCAGGATGAAGTAGGTGTATTCTGCTAGGCATCATCTATTAGGGAAATGAAAATTTTTTCAGATAATTTCCTTACTACTATTAAGAATACCAATTGAAGAATGGTCTTTTTCAGGTGATAAACGATAGATTTATGAAGAAAAGTACTTTTCTAAAACAATTTACAACCAATAAGATCTGTGCCAAACACGTTGGCATAAATCGATATTGTGAAAGCGTCAATTTCTATTTTCTACACTATCACGAAGCACATAATCTCGCATTCTCGATATCTGACATAGTAGTTACACCATAATGTCATAGTTTTGTCAAACTGTGAAAAAAGGATAGAAAATTGGTAGCATAATCACAGTTTAAAATCTTACTGCTAGCATAGCATTCTTGACACCATTCGGAGACATAGGATTTCAGATAATGCACTTCACATTTTTGTTGCAAACAAATAACACAAAAAGAATTGTAGTTTGGGAATCATCGTAAAAACAAAACTAATCCTTACAAACCAACTATAGAAAATAAATCTGATACTCGCTAGTGACTTGCTACAGGACGGAGTTTCCTGGAGTTCTAGAGAGATGTCGTGACCATTCAGTCAAGTGTGAGGATGGATGGATGTCCCACTGATGACATTGGTTGGTGGTCGCGCTAAATCACGAATTGGTAGAAGTTACAATTCATGCACTGGCCATTGAATCGGGTCCCAGTGGCTGAATGGTATAAGGGCTTGCCTTGTAACTGGAAGGTGCTGGGCTCGAACCCCAGCGGGTGCGTATTGCCGATGATTCCCAAACTAGGATGAGACAGATGTGCAGTACTCCCTGGTTTTCAATGGTTCTCTAACTGATATCAA
The DNA here is from genome assembly GCA_944472155.2 of Trichobilharzia szidati. Lineage (NCBI taxonomy): Eukaryota > Metazoa > Platyhelminthes > Trematoda > Strigeidida > Schistosomatidae > Trichobilharzia > Trichobilharzia szidati. Next base: position 108,034,758 of record OX235279.1, on the reverse strand, counting down.
TCCGTGATCAACTCGTAAAAACAAAACTAATTCTTACAAACCAACTGTAGAAAACAAAAAGAATCAGCAAAAACAATTTAAAATCTTGAGCCTTATTAAATTTTATTACTTTACACGGAGGTATTCTAGCTGCAGCGGGTTATGTAGATAACTCAGCAGGTTATTTTATAAACAGCTGCATAAACACGTGATATAACAGCAGCAAGAATGAGTATCGAGAAATTGCTCTTAATTTGACACCCATCGTAAACTACAGCTGCGCACGGACGTGTACGATAAAGATGATCGTCGTTAAGGAGCAGCTAATGCAGAAGTATTGATATGTTACATAACATTTCGATCATTTTCTCTCCGATAGTGTCCTTTCAATCCACAACACATTAGCTAAACGAGTTCATCAATACTATTAAGCAGCTAGATGCTAATATTCATACCATGAAATTCTGATTGTTTCAGGTGGAACTGAAAGAAAAACACTGGTGGATATAAAATAAGTATGTATTATGTAATCTGAAGGTATTTGAAATCAGCATCTTCGGCATCTTGTAAAAATGAAATATCTAACATAATTTCTGACATTATTCCTTCTTTCTTCCCAATGAATTGCATATCCAACAAACAGTGATACAATTTACGTGCTCTTATTAAGACGCATTTTTGTACCAAAATGATGGGCGACAGATGACACTAATGGTTTATTATTAGATGTTTCTCATCATCTTTCAGAAAAATGATGCTTTTCATTCTCCATAGAGCGTCTAGTAATTCTTTGGTTCGTTTTATAAATTTTTTATACAAAAAAATCATCACTTGTACTCATGATTATTTAGACGATTTCCGGCTAAAGCAGTACAACAATACATTACTTTTGTGCAATGTTACTTCCCAAAAATCATATATGTTTAATTGCAGAAACGTGCTAAGTGTTAAAGAATATAGCAAGTCTTATATTAATAATGAGTAATAAGCAGATACATCCTCCTCCTAATAGTTTGCATATTATACAAACTATTATGCTTTACTTATGCGTATAAAATTTATACTAACCTGTTAGTCGAAAGAATTCCCTTCAATAACGATACAAACAGAAGAATATCTCTTTTTTGCTCAGAATAAATTCAGTTGACAGAATGTGAGTCAACTGGCTTAAAATTCTCTTCTCAAGAGCAGTTTTTTATACTGTAAGTAAAATTTAGCGCCCAATATCACTAAATACATGAAAGCTTGTAAATGAACAATATCAACTTCAAATCGATGAGATAGATTTTTGCCTATGTCTTCATTGTTTTTCCCCATCGATCATGTGTTCGCTAGCTATAGGAGTATGCAGATTAAGGAGTTATACAGTCATCAACGGGAATTTCCTGTCTAAGAGCGAAAACTCGCTTGATTTAACCTTTCATTTTGTTAAAGACTGTAGTGAAAAGCTACCCAAAACCTGATGTTTATATCAACAACAAACTAGTTCGCGAATCTAACTATGATGCAATCATATGGTGAATGTGAATGATAGATAATTCTTAACTTCATGAAAAGTAATCCAAATTGCAATACAAAGGCGTATTTGATTTTATTTTAAACACAGCTACGACGTAAATTAACTTCATGGGAGTTGAAGCAAGGAGCAACTTCAAAGTACAACCTATACACACTGTAATATGAAACCGAACCTTTGGTCTAATGTACCATCATAATATTTATCCTATGTAACAAAATTATACATGGTCACTTAATACTTTAACTGATGACAACAGGGTATTTCTACTTCTTAAACTCGGATCAGCAATAATGCAAAAGCAGTATGGGAGACCAACAATGAACTTGACGGCAACTCTTCTAAGACACTTATTCCATTTGTGGGAAAACCAAATTGGAGCTCAACATTAAAATTACATGAAGCTAAAACAAGAATAGGAATCAACCACAAACAAAGACCAATAATACGGATTAAATCAAAAGGTGTGTGCAAGCTGGAACGATAATACACAGGTCAATAAAAGGGAGATAGTAATTACACAATGAAGTGAAATATTCAAATAAGCATAAAAATTGTATATTAATTGTTTCGGAGGGATTTTCCAACCATCTGTTTTCCTACAATGATTACCTTGACGCTGTTTATTAATGTTCCACTTCACTGTTCGGTGATAGTGAACTGTTGGTGATAACGTGCTGTTTTACGAATACAACTTTATTTGGATGGAATCATGGTTACGCCATGGGAAATATTTGACCACCTTGGACTGTCAGTGGGAAACGTGCTTAGTGTGTTGATTCTTGCCAACGGAGTCTCGATCCGAACTTACTGAGAATATTCTATTTGATTCTCAGTACCTACTTCGTACCTGAGGAACTCTTGAACTGTAACGATCAAAACCCAAGTATTTTGATCTGAATGCAGGGAACCCAATGAAGAGTTCTTCTGTATACCTGATTAAACTTCCGTAAGTAACTAACAGTCCCAAAAATGTCTCTGTAGCGAATTCTCTTTTTACTCAAACTTCTCGTCACACACCACAAAAATGAAAGCTTCTCCCCAAGGTTTATCGTCTGTGTACGAATTGAAAACAAATTCTGAACAGCAGTTTGGGTACTTCTTGAATCACTATAATCCAAATTTAGAATGTCATCCGAAATTCGTCATCGGTATTAAATAAAACGCGACACGGAAAACATCCCCAGGATTTTTTAGCATTGATCAGTTTATGAGACCACTTATGTCAAACACCAAAACATCGTGACAAAAAGCCAGATCGTCTTCAAATGCATTGTGTGATGTTTATTGCTATGCATATATATATATATATATATATATATATATATATATATATGAAAATGAATAGTGAATACTTATGTGTAATCAATGTAACAGAACTCACTTTGCCACTGCAAATGATTAGTTTTTTAACACTCTCCGGTTTTTGAGAGGCTGGACCACTATCAGGGATGTAGCGTTTAAACTCTGAGCCTGGGAGCATATCACTAAATGGTGATTTTGCTTCTGGGTGACGTAACAGCGACTTCGGAGTGAAGACAATCAACTGAATTAAGATAACAGAATCTAATATAAGAGGTGCAAAAAGTAAGATAAGCATGTACAAAAAATATCGGTAAACCAACCATATCCGAAACCCACTGTACTACGAATTTAGGAGTCTCTATCAGACAGCTATTTATTTAAACAAAAAGTGACTTCTCAGGTGGGTCGGTTTTCGACATAGAACTTTGCACATATGTGCGGTAGTTCAAGTCGCCACACTCCATGTAGCACACAAAGGAAGAGAAGAAAGTAGGAGAAATGCATAATATAGATAGTAAACAGAGGTGTGAGACTTCCCAACAAGTCAGTGAGTAGGAGAATACAGAAAGCCATACCACAGAGTAACAATTGAGTGAAGAGGAATACACCAACCCTATTAATATTTTGATAATTTAGTCCGAATCCTATTTCTTAATATAAACTACATATACACCACAATGTTGCATTGATTTTGTGTATATAAACTATGTTAAAGGAGTGAACACCTAGAATAATAGACATGTAGTTCATTAACCATATGACAGTTAACTTATAACAAGTTGCAGGAAATTTACTCAAAATGATTCAAATCTGATTTCCCATAAAAGATACCAAAGAAGCACGATCTCTTATTCTAACCTTAGTAAACAATGATCATGAATGTAATTACACAAAATTACTGACGTCCTATTGTCTTAAAAAGGCTAAATAATTCTTTCTAACAGTCAAACATGTCAGCATTACATACATACTTGCACTGATAGCAGTGATATATGAAATATCACTTTTGAAGACTTCTTTATTTAAACACTGAAGCACTTGACTATAGGCTACTTTAAAAAATGGAAGGCTCACGTTACTCATGTGGTAAAAACTGTCAATACCTTTAAAAACAATGAGTCGTGCAATTTGAATCTAACAGATCACTTACAGGTTTGCGGAAAGGCAGTAGAATTTGACGTCTTAAAATATGGAAGAAATTCGCTGGCGTAGTACAGTTTGCAATGATCCAATTTGTTTCATGCAATTGTTGCATAATGAAGCTGTCGCTATAAACCTTAAATAAAATCCATTTATGCAAATATGAAATACAAAGATATAAAAACAATTTTTATTTATTTAATCAAATCATATATGACGTGATATGAACTCATGAAATATTAAATCATCAGTCGAGACTTTAGTGTTCTTCAAGCATGGCACTATTAAGAATAAGAGCTGATATTTTGAGTGCACTGTTTTAGTAAGAAATTGTTAATAAGCACGCACACGTAAATCCACGTTTATTTGTAAAACAGACTTTTTTTAAAGACATCGGGTGATACGAAATATGTAATTATCAAGATATATGTGGGTCGATCTTTGGCTAGTTTTTAATACTGTAAAAGTACAGGATAATTAAAAAACAGAAGACAATTAGAAAATAGCTAAATTAAACGTATGAGTTCTTTGAAATTTTGTTACTGTAGCAAGCTTTGCATTGTAGTGTATGAACATCAGTCAAATAAGCTGCATTTACGAATAGTTTTGCCAAACTTGTAAGGATGACATAGCATGGTGATAACCAAGTTGTGAAATGTAGGATGCTAAAGGATGAATCTCGACAGAGGACTCAGTGATAGTATTTGGTTGCAAATCAATTAAATGATCAGAGCCGAAAGTTTTCAGATGTGAAAAATTAGGGATAACGTCTCAATATGCTAGCGATTCTGAAAACCCTCACATATTATTCTATTTCGAGTATCCTGTGATAAAACAAATGTTCTGAGTAAATTTCAAAAAACGATACACATACATGAATAAAAAGTTTTAAATTCCTCATTATTTGACACAATATTTTGATACGAATAATTGAGGAAAGCACCAGCTTTTGTAAACAACTATGATTTAGTTAATCACAATATGAAGATGAAAACTGGTGCAGACTTAGGAGGAATTATACACTTTGTTAGTGAGAAAAGTGGAATTCATGAGAGCAGAATAATACAAAAAAATATATAAACTTTGATTCTGAAAAATGAATACCGACACATTTTAATAACATAAGGTGACACAATACAGACTATCAATAATCTCACTGATTAGCTTTATAGCAAGGATTTTCAACTCAACAGTAGAATATAATGTGTGTCAGCGTGTGAATGGGGGCAAGTATTAGCACAAAATAAAACATGACTAAAGCAAAACAGATGCTAAATGTCCCAAAAACACCCAGTTAAATAGCACAAAGTTTTTTTAGGATGCTAAATCAAAAGTGCATTCACGTATCATAATACTTCCAACACATTTATGTCAGCTTTTAGTAAATAAACAAAAGATGAGAAAACATGAATACCCTGATCACTTTTCATGAAATAACAATTAAAGTTTACTTATTTAGTATTCTTAGATGTCAAGCTTTCACGAAGTTGGCAATAAAATATTATTAGTTTTTTGTGGACAAGAGAGAGACAGAGGGCAAGAGATGTAAAAGTGAATATAAGTATAAAACAGTGTCTTACTAGTTAGAAAAAAGGCTTCACTACAGTAAGATTTAAAAAGTGAGCAGTCTAATAGACAGTGCACTGAAACTAACTTACTTTTGACGCCGACTAAACAAGACCATTTATGCAGCAGTGAAAAAGAAGAATAACAATAACAATAATACATAACGAACAACTAAGCAGTGGAAACAAAAAAGCAACTTTCAGTTAATTACATCAGCTTTAGGCGATTCATTTTTGCACTGAAAACAATGAGACGATGGTTTTGTAGTCGACACAGATCGTTTAAACAGCTAATATAACATTGATAAGAAAGCAATGATACTGTTTAAGGATTCGGTTACAACATGATCTAAATAAACTGATCAAAGAAATATACACACACTTGATTGAAATCAACAGATGTCAGTACTAAGAGTGTATGATAACCTGGCAAGAGGCAAAGTTGAAGTATTGTATAAGTGCAAGCATAATATTTACTGAGTAGTTTAATAACCAACACCAGTTACATAAAAGAGAAACAACAGAAGTAAAAACAATCGAAACTAAGAATTGATATTATCACTACAACGTACAATACTAGCAAATAATTACTTAAACTAGGCAATACTATTCGTACAAGTTATTTTTCGTACAATCCTTAGTAACACTGACATCATCATTATCTTCGCTAAATTCTAGGTACAGTTTAGGATACAAAAAAGAGAAAATGCATTTAAACAAACGATAAAATATACTTACAGGTACATGGTTTTCATCATCATTAGACATCAGAAGGAATCGTTCAATACGTGCACTAGAATGTTCAGGACCCATACCTTCATAGCCATGTGGAAGCAAGAGAACGATTCCTGACTGGCGTACCCACTTTTGTTGTCCAGACGAAATAAATTGGTCGATAATACATTGAGCAGTGTTATTGAAATCGCCAAACTGGGCTTCCCACAAAACAAGAGAGTTGGGGTTCGTAAGCGAGTAACCCAATTCGAAACCCATTACCGCATATTCAGATAAACTGGAATTGCACACAGTAAATGGTGCTTGGGAAGGATACAGATGATTTAATGGAACATATGTTTTTTTATCCACTTCCTATAAAAGATGACAGTATAGCACAAAGTAATAGATAGTCAACCTTGATATTTAATATACAGGTTTAGGTCACATGAATATTTATTATTCTTTAAAAATTGATGGAGATATACAATAAGATTGATCAGTGTGTTCAAACCAAGATTTCTCTACTTTATTTCGTTGATCCAGACGAGTCACTTATCCAACAAATTTGGCTATAAATTGCCTAGTGACTTCAAACCTTGTTTGAACTCATTTACCCAAATCACGATACCTTTAGCCCGCGTTCGATGGAAACGCCACGTTGACAAAGTAAAATTACAAACTTTGAAAGACAGAATTAGTTGAATCATGTGTTATGCATGTCTACCATGTGTCTACGTCAACGTAATGTGTTCGTGAAATTAGAAGGGGAGAGTAGTGCTAATCTATGAAATCACTGAGCGCTGAATAAGGCAGTGCAAGGAAATGCATATATACATACAGGCGTGTTTAGCAAACGATCTGTATTGCGAAGAACTCTCATTTTTTCGACGAGCTTGCCTTGTAACCGAAGGATCCTGGGTTCGAACTCCCAGTGGGTGCGTACTGATGAGAAGACCCAAACTAGGACGTGGCAACTGTTTAGTGCTCTCTCGTTTTCCACAGTTTCTCCAATTGATGTAAGCTCTTGATCAAAAGCCGTAACCAATAAAATCCCTGCAAATCAACACTTCCAAGTAGTGTTCAACACATACCACGAAAGAACTTGTGCGACAAAACTACGGAAGCAAGAGCGAACAAAAAAATCACTTGCTTTTACAACGATAAAAAATGTTTCACCTGATCGTGTAAAACACAATGCCGATGTGAAAATGTTCCACGTTCAACATCTTGACCAGATAGTCTGACGTGAAAACCTTCCTTTAACAGTGATCCATAAGCAAAAAGTTCACCCAAAGCCCAATTTGCCATCTTTTGTTCAAGTAAATCTTTGCGTTCCTTGAGTGTCCGTTTTAAACCAGAATGAATTACCATGCCTTCGGGGGATTCGCTAATTGCACGACCTAAAAATAATAATCATATTATGGAAAAAATAGTTTAGAGAAGTGTAAGCAACAAATTAAATTTCCCTCTGAAATTTTGACATGTATAATGTAACTTCTTTGTATCAATTTTTTAAATGAGTAACATCTTAGTGGCACAGGAAATCAATCAAACTTGGCCGCGTACACACACGGTGTACTATTTCATGGCGTTTACAAGCATAATGGTGATAAACAGAGTTGAAAGTGAAATAAAAAGTGTAAGTTGATATTGTTCTATTCACGTTTTACAATCACGCATACACGAAAATATTGTGGAAATTATTCAACTATTTTCAAGTTTGTTTCTTTCGGTTAGATTACTGAGAACAGTAAACTCTACAAACAGGAATAAATATAAGCAACTTCCAGCAATGATATACAAAAGCTTTCCACCAAGCAGTGTGAACATTTAGAGAAATCCAGTCCATCTGTTGAAAGACTAAATGGAAGTCTACTGCATACAGGCACTAGAAGCAAACTGAGTTATAATATTTTAGTTGGCTAAAGATATCCATTAAAAATTTTTCGGTAATCGAATAGTTTTGTTTAAATATCTTACCGATATGTTCTAAGACATCGCTTTCTACTCCCGTATCCGGTAATTGCATCGGATCTTTATTTTCAAAGAAGTTGTGCCATGGAGAATCAATCCAAGCTCGATTATATGTAACCGTTTGTTTTTTCGCTAATTCGTATGCATCTTCACATATCTGATCGTACTTAGCTATTTCGTCCTGAAATCACATTGGAACACAAAAGTGTAGACCTTAAAATATATACATGGCAAATAAAAGCATCAAAAACTGTAGAATGTTTACCGAATTTCGATGACAGAATTCTAAGCTTGGTGTTTTTGAAGCTGGTGATATAAGAGACAGTATATTTTTTCTGATTTCCAAAGCATTCTCAGCAAGTTAAATATGCCGATTTACATTACTATCAGAGAACAATTATGTATCAGTATTCGCAAGGAGATAAGACTGTTTTTAGTCCAACCGCTATTCAAACGATATTTTAGCATGGTAGGACCTACAAGAACATCAATTCTAGTCAGTGTAGCTTGTTGGGTCATTGCCATAAGCATGATAACAGCTATTGGTTCGGAGTTATGTAAATAATAAGTATTCTGAAATCAATTTACTTTTTCACCATGCCAGCCACTCTAGAACATACACACATTAACACTGATCTTAGAATATTTCAGCAAACCACTGATCTTCAGATTACATCTTATTTGATGAATTACAGCAAGTTAGTCAAAGGATAATCATATTTGACTGTAATAACAATGAGTATCCCTACTTAATGCACAAAAAGTCTACAAGGTAAACAACAAACTCTTAAAACATTTGAACATTTTTCTTAGTCATTACCTTGTACTCTTGTTCAGTGACAATTCCTTCACTGATGAGTTTCTTACTATACTTTTCCAATACAGTGGGTTGTTCACGAATACGCTTATACATGAGTGGTTGAGTAAACATTGGTTCATCCATTTCATTATGACCAGAACGACGGTAACAAACTAGATCAATTACAACATCTTTACCAAACTCAGAACGCCACTCTGCTGCAACCCGTGCAACATGCATAACTGATTCTGGATCATCAGCATTAGCATGAAGAATGAGTGAATTTGTAACGCGTGCCACATCAGTACAATACGGTGAAGAGCGAGCCATACGAGGATCAGTAGTAAAGCCAATCTGCGATAAAAAGACAGGTATAATTGCAAAACATTTAAGCTAGAAGTATAAATTATTATTATATATTATTGTTTCCTTTAATTCCTAGAGGAACATAGGGCTTCAGCCGTGCGTCTCCATTGCGTTCGGTTCTCTGCTAGAGTCTTCACCTGGCTCCAAGTCTGTCCACACGTCTTCATCTCCTCTTCACATGACCTCCTCCAAGTCACCCTTGCACTGACCACCAACTCGCCGCTTCCCTTTCGGGTTCCACTCAAGCAATGGCTTGTCTAGTGATGTCACTTGATGGTTTCCTCAGAGTATGGCCAATCCAATTCGCCTTCATTTCTTCCTGCCTATTTGTTTCACAATCGGTTCCTGGTTGGTTCGCTCCCAGAGATCTCTGTTGCTTATCTTTTCTGGCCATCTGATCTCGAGTATTGAGCGAAGACAACTGTTAATGAAGGTCTGTAGTTTGTTTGAGATGCTCTTTATGACACGCCAAGTCTCTGATCCGTATAGTATAGTATAGAAGTATTAATAATGATTGACAAATTAAACTTAATGTTTGCTGAATCTTCTCATGAATGCACTAACGACCAATAAAATTTAACGTTTTCGAATAATCACAAGATTAAACTTCTTACTGGACAATCATTTAGACAGATAAAAGTAAGACAATGTTAATCATTCTCAAATGCATCTGTGAGTTTTAAGAAATACTAAGGATATTTGGAAAAAAACACGTAAACACTAATTAGGAAAGAAAAAGAACTAATCAGTCGATGTTCATTCCTTACAACAATTAAAAAGCAGATTAAATTTGACATCTAGTAGGTTTCGTTTAACTACAGATTCCAAGCCATCGCTCGATACTGAAGATCAAATGGCCGGAAAGAATAAGCAACAAGGGGATCTGATGGGCAGCGAATCATCCAAAAATCTATTACCCAACAAAACATGCAGAAGGAAATATGCATTAGGCTTATGGTGAGGAGACCTCCATACCACGCCGTCAAGTAGAACCCGAATGAAGATCAACGCATTGGGTGTTTGAAGATGACACGGAGAAGGATAATATGAAGAAAAAAATGAAAGCTTGTGAGTATAAGAGTAGAACTTGTGCACTGTGGTAGAGTGTAATCCCATTATAGGTAAATTTTGTTTTGATAAAGTCTCACAGTGTTATACAGTAATGTTTACTGATGACGTTTCGAGCACAAATTATTGCTCATAATCATATCAAGGTAATCACACGACTTCCTAAATTCATTTGTATAGTTCCGTTGTTTTTCACTTGATCTGATTGGTAGTAGTATTTTCCATATTTCGGGTATGAGTGATGAATCATTCCTATTGCATGTGTTGGGTGTAGATTCGATGAACCAGGATTCAGTAATCAATCTCTCTCTCCACCTACCTAGATTACTTTTTAGAATTTTAAACCTCTCCCACCCTATTGTGTAGTTGTGTGCTAATGCATGCATTGCAACTGCTAAGCTTTTTTCTCAATTACTTACCTTCTCGGGGTCAACCATTCTTACCTTAGCTAAATTCTTATGTTCTGACAATCTGACTACCCTTGACCTACTAGTGTGACCTATGCAGTTGACCTCACAGTCATTGCAGGGTATTTTGTAAATTATATTTTGTCTAATTGGGTCAAATGGGTCCTTTAGCCTATAACACTGTGTGACTTTATGAAAACAAAATTTACCCATAATGGAAGCTTCCGGGTAGTTGTGGAACCAGTTGGGAGTGATGGTAGAGAAACGAGTGGAATGGAGATGTGTCACTGAAGCCGAATGATACACTCGAAATGCAAGGCATCAATAATAACTGGAGCTCTTAATGTTCAATTTAATTAGCAGCTGATTTGTCTTTAAATCAATAGACCTTCGTTCATGTACTCTAACAACACGGATACACAAAAAAGTAACTATTAAACCTGAAATCAAAATGTTAAAAGTGAACTTAAAGCCTGTTACTGGTAGAACATACGTGTCTCCTCATAATGATTTAATTGGATATAGTGTCATTTGGGTATTCTCCAAAAACTAACAACTGATAAGATTATAATGATGAATATATTTTATATGACGTCTTAAACGTTTATGCATGCCCACTAAATTCATCCAAATTCACAACGCAATAGTGATCAAAATATTATGCTGAATACCCGAAATTAGCCTACGGGAGCGGATTTTTCGTCCGTTGGATATACGTTTGGTGTCGATAATCAGTTTAGTAAGTGGTAGGACATTTAATACAATCAAAAGATGTAAAAGGGAATGTTTATAACTTCCTAACTATCAGTTATAGTGACAAGTATTTTCAGTACTTTTTCGTATATTACGCGGGGATAAAAATTCCTATGTAACTTTCAGAGTGGATAAGGCTTGATGATTCAGTGATATTCTGCTTATCTATCTGCGCATTACAGCATAAACCATAGGTGCCATTTTAAGGTTAATGACGCTGCCTGTTTGTTCTAATCTTGCTAGGTGACATGGGCTTTGAACTCGCGATCAGTTGGTTAAAAATCAAGTCCCTAAACCAATGGATTATACTCAATATTTGGAGATTTTTTAGCCTGAGTTAGGTGAGATGAGATCCTAACCAACATATGAAGGAATGTGATTGCTGATTTAAGTATGTATAACCTGCAGCGCCTACAACCTGTCGCATTTGTATTTGAAATAAAGAAACATACAATAAGTGTACTAAAGAGTGATAATTCATTACTTCAAAATAATTTTTAGTATATCACTTGAAGATATTTCAAGTTTTGCACCCCACAAAAACAATTATACGTTTCAAAATAACCAAAAATTCCCATTAGGACATTACTTCGCTTAATCCCTTTGTCTTCTAATTATACATTTTTATAGAGTCGACTACTTCCGTTGATAAAATCGATTGTATGAATACCTGCCTACATAGTAGGTAGTTGCAATGTACACACCCAAAAGAAGCAATTTGACAAAATATGAATAAAAATTAAATTGAATAAATTCAAGGTGGTTTTCGGGATAAATCTACTAATTATTTAAAACTATTTTTAATGTGAAAAATAAGATGATGTAAAGAATGAGCGTAAAATATTGTTTCGCATATGAACTTCTATTCAGTATAGAACTTTCGTATACTACTTACCTTGACCTACATACATGTATTTAAAACGAATAAATAGTAGAAATCTGTATTCCACGTTAGCAAAGTGAAAGAAGTTGTGGAAGGAATGTGAAGTATATTGACTTTTTAAAGTCATGATTGTGTGTACTACAGATGTGGCTAGTTGGTAAGTGAATTTCCTCTATTTTTGTAATAGATGAAGATATCTTCGTGACAGTGAAAAGATGAATATGAGTTTATGCGCCGGTTACTTTATTCAAACTTGACCGATAGCCTTAGATGTGACTGATTGGCTAGAGAACTCGACTTTTGGCCAGTTAGTTTGAATTCCATATCGCCTACTTCAGCTTTGAAAACTGTGTCGTATCATCAGCTCTACCACAATAAGTGTGGCTCATAGCCTGGGACGTGAAAAACGTGTTCTGAGTAACTGACTTCAAACAACATTCAACAGTCAAAGCACAAGATATCCAAAATAAAAACCGGCTTTAATTCGTATATGACATTGTGAAGGACTCTGATTCATGAAGAACCTCCAACTATTGGTTGCCTGTATTTCGTCAGTGAGATTTGCATCATATCGCTTAAGAGATTCTACATACCGTGGAACTTTATAAAGGACAGAATGACTTAAAATTGTTTTGAAAGATGAGAATAGTTACTGATAAAGTCAGCATCCATTCTCGTTTTGCGCAGAGTCAGTTACACTTCGGGCATTTCTTTGGGATATTTTAACTTCGTGCCCATAGTAATGGGTGTGATAATGGATAGAAACATACTGTCAAGGCGATGACAAAGCGAAGTTCCGGAATCAAGGTTGGTGAGATCACATGAGCAAATTTAAATGGGAAGTAGCTAAACCCTCTGAAACCTATGTACCAAAATTGTGTTTAATGGCGTCGGCATACGGTGTAGTCGGTGACGGTGTCGAAGGTGTTACTCAACTGGATCCCCATTATCAGTCGTGTATGTGCTGTGGGAATGGAAGGTTAGGCCAGAGTAGGAAGCGATGAGCCAGAAAGGTAATGCCCACTATTGATCTTTGCCTATGCACCAACAGGTTCCAACCCGAATGCAATTAAGGATAAGTTTTACTATCAACTGAGCGAGCTTTTGATGCACGTGTGTCAGAGAGATATTGTAGTGCTGGCTGGGTACTTGGATGCACAGGCTGGGTGACTAGGCTCAGAGAAGACTTTCGGCGAAGAGTTACTCTTTTCGGCAATATCATTCTCAAGCTGTACAATCGTATATACATAGTTAACTTTCTTAGAAACAAAATGAATATTTCAAAGATTTGTCATTAGAATTTTAAATTTTAGATAACGAAGTTCGTTAATTGGTTAGAAGCTAAAGTAAGATTAGATAAGCAAGTTGAGTGACGTATTCTAACTGACGGGGTTGAGCAGAGCTCAGAAATGACTTGTCTATATGGTCAGTGTGGTTTACACGGTCGTAGGTCAGATAATAGGGACCGTCTTCTGCAGCTTTCCGCAAATCACAACCTGTTTCTAGACAGCCCCAACTTCCACCACAGAGCTGCCAGGTGTCCGTCCTTGGCCAATCAAACCTGGACTCTGATCACATTGCTATGCGTAAAGTACTACCGCTCCTTTTGGAGCACATGACTGAACTCCAATCATGCTCTAGTGTGTGAGAAGTTCATCTCGCAATTTGAGTGTTCATAAACAGTGTCTTCTACAGGTTGATGCAAGTAAACTGGTAACACCGGTTACTTCTGCAAAATATCGAACAGAGTTAAAAATAAGGACAGCTAGCAACCCTCTAAAAAGCATTGATGAAAGTTGGCTAAAAGACGTTATGAAAATGGCAAGTAAATCCGCGTATGCCTTAAATCAGTGCTTTGCTAAAAACCATTGGGTTTCGGCCAGTTCCTTGTAACTCCTAGACTCCCATTAGATAAGCTTTGTTAACCAGTACAAACAAGCGAGAAATTGAAATCTGAAGTTTCCTGAATGGGCACGATATCCAGAATCAGTACTTAATTCATGATTCCTATTTATCATTATTGAAATTATTGTAGTTCTCGATGATGGAAACTTGGTCACAAATGGCTGCACGTAACAACAGTTTCCAATTATCGTTTAGTCATTCGTAATACACTAATCAGAAACGAAGTTACAACGTAATGGCATAACAGTGCTGATGAAAGTATAGTCTATAGTGCAGTCTAAAAATAGTGAAGAATAAGATATAATCATGATTTCATAGCATATGACCACAAAGTCATATCTGGCTGTTTATAAATTCGAACTACTAAGCATTGGTTTTATCAAGTTTTCATTTCACAGACGACTTACCTGATTATTCACAACTATGTGGATCGAACCCTTGGTAGTATAAGAAGGCAGATCACTTAGATGGAAGGTTTCATAAACAACACCTTGACCACTGAATGCGGCATCACCATGTATTAAGATGGACATAACTTTCTTCCCATCCGTATCACCTCTGGAGTATAGGAAAACAGTACATTCGAAGTTATAAAAAATCTGTCTTATAAACCATACAAACTTCTAATACAGAAATATAGTGAGTGACACAACCGTTAGTTAAGAAATAGGTTTCACGTATCATACTGCTACTTTTCGTGTAAGTGTATATTTACTTGATTCCTGTAAGAAAATTGAAATGTTGTTTGCAAAATGTAAAAATTTGCTAACGTGACTCCCTACTGCAAATCTAATCAATGTTTGAGGTACGCTAACAGAGTTTTAAGTTTTTTTAAAATTTTTTTTATTCCTTCACGTTCCCCAGTGGACTTTAAGGCTTCAAGCTAGTGGCTTGAAGTTTCTGTAGCAGTGTTTATTTTACAGGATGGGGTTACTAGCCTCATGTCCAACCTCCCCTCTTCACCAGCATTATTTCCGGCTCAGTGAGGTAAAGGAGTGCGTCGGCCGGGAATCGAACCCCGGACCATGTGCATGGTCGGCGAGCGTCCTAACCGCTATGCCACCGACGCACGAGTTTCAAGTTAATGACAATAAATGACCATCAAATATCACACACGCAGAATCCGGCAATCTCGTTAGGCAAAGAGGTGTTTATAAAAACAATCAACTAGAACTAAAATTATTGAAAATAAAGGCTGCCAGACATATTCTTAAGATATGTTATGATGATACTGATTCAAGTTGTTAGAAAATCTTACCGATAGAATTGTTCAGCTTTAGTTTTACCCTGAGCAACAGGACAAACTGCTTCCAAGTGACTTGGATTTGCACATACGGCAAGGTTAATCATTTTACCAGTCATATGATTCAAACGTTGATGGCTCATGCCAAGATGATACTTTACATCACCACTACCTTCATCACACGCTTCTAATTTAGAATCAAATTGACAAAATATATCGTCCAAGGGCTTGCGACAAACATTAGCCAGAACGTTCAATCTTCCACTGAAAATACAAAGTTTGTAATAGACTAAAAATCAGTCGAAAAAGGTATTATCGGTTAGCACTACTGAACAAAACACTCATAAAAATGAATAAGATGCAGTGCGCAGTGAAGTAATATAATGAGCGACGGAACCCATTTTACAGAAGAATGAAAGGACACATTAACATGAGTATTGATGACTACACAATCTAATCCTTAAACAGTCGATTGCAGATTCCAGCAACAGGAATCTCATCTAAAAAGGTGTACTTGAAACAACAGGCTAACTATAAGCATTTCAAAATTAGTAAAACAAGCTTCGATAGAAATGATTAGTTGAATATTTTGCATGTAAGACAATTCAGTTTCAGAATATATACACATGAGCCAATTGATGGAACTAATTTAGGAAAATAACACATTTTACAGCAAATTATTCGTCTGACTTTTCTATCGCATTCTTCATGCAAATATATTACAACAGTGGATTTGTTGATTAATGTTACTTTTAAGTATCATGACCTAAATACGTGGTGGTAAATATTATTAAATAATCCTGAGAAATGTTACTACTTAAGGAGACTTAAAGAAGTCAGAAATAAGATTTTGACATTTTCGCATATAAGATCGAGGAGTGAAATGGTTAAGCGTATTATTCACTTTACAGACTGCTGACAGAATCTCCACTCATATACAAAAGGTTGCTCTGACACTAACCAACTTGCGTCATTCCTAGCCTAGACATGATATCTGGCAGTCGATCAAATGACATGTGCTGTGCAGCTGCTTGCTGTGTCCTACTTCACTCGTCAAGCTGTGTCGACTGAGATGACAGTGACACGTGTTACGCATACCAAGCCATTGCATTCTTAATTAAGCAATTTAGACCGGCATACGACTAGCTCGGAAAAAAGTTAAGTGGTCAAATCAGTCCATTTAGCCTTTGACCGTTGGTTTGTGCTACGTAGAGATGTAGGCTGTATCGTCGGGGACCCGACAAATTAGAAGCAATGGCTGAAGACTGTTGGTGACATGGCCAAAAATCATTCGCAACGGCGGAGAGGTATTCTTTCTTTGTGACCACCAGATGCACTATATTTTAATTATTCTCAAAGCAATTAATTTTTCTCTAGTACTCTTTCATTTAATATGGTTTCCTTGGATTCCTTCTCTTACTCTACCTTCAGGTGTGCTTTTAAGGGATGTGGTAACTTGAACTGCTGCACTTTTGTGTAAAAATGAATAATGTAAATTCAGTTTTTTCACTCCACATGAACTTGAAAGAACGTAACCTGCGGAAAGATTTATTATTTATCCCATAGTGACCTACTAAGCAATTTAAGGAACATAAATTGTTGAAAAATCTCACAAAACAAAAAGTGCAAACCAACAAACCGATGAGGTATCCCAATAACGAAACTTTCAACACCAAGGGCAGATGAAGAGTCGATAACAGCTTTCATCGCTGGAATTAATACTTCACATCCTTCAAGTCCAAAACGTTTTTCCGAACTCCATTTTTTCGCTAAAAACGATTCGAACCTTGTTGAGCGAATAAGGCGGGCTAGTATCAAGCGTTTCTCTTCTGGAGTAAAGCTGAGTGAACCAGGTGTTTCAAATTTTCGTCTTATCCAATCACATTTGTTCAAGCTGTTGATAAACATATACTCAATACCAATGTGCTTGCAGTAAACATCCTGAAACCATTAAAGATATACAGTGAAAAGATCTTAACCTAAGAACACAAAGACAACTATATGCACTAACATTGACTAGTATTACACATATTTCAGTTTCTATGGTCATAAATTTAGTCTGTCTCAGTGAAGGTTGACATGTAATCAACACGCTTATACTGCTTAGTCATTAAAACACGAATGACAATAGAGAAAGGTCAAAGACTGGAGTTTTAAATGCTGCAGATTCTACCAAAGAGTAATTAGTTCGGAAAACTGTTGTTTGAATACTTGCAGCAAGCTCCACAAAAATCAACCCTTGTAACGCAACAAGAGACTGTCATCATCCACATAACTGAAAATAAAACGTACCCAGACATTAATTGATGACGTTTCGAGCACAAATTATTGCTTACAATCATATAAAGGTACTCACACAACTTTTTGCTTCATTTATATACATGAGTAAAAATCGATTTGACATTCGAATAAAATCAACATAATATAGTGTACATTCAGAAGCAGTATTAGTGTTATCAATCAATCTGGCATGGTAGGACCTACAGGAACTTAAGTTCCAGCCAGTGTAGCTCGTTGGGTCATTGCGATATGCAAGCCCGACCACCACGTCAAGGTAGCAGCTTTCGGTCGGGATCAATCAAATCAAATACAATCAGATGGGAAGTAAGACTTTTTTACAGTAAAAATCAGCAACTTGTTAGAATGTTGTAGTGTGAATTGAATATATTTTAACATTATTTTTCATCCTCTGATTTGACTGGTAATATCTTCCATATCTCTGGTATTCGCTTTGAGTCATTTCTGTTGCATGTGTTGGGTGTAGATTCGATGAACCAGGATTCAGTAATCAATCTCTCTCTCCATCTACCTAGATTACTTTTTAGAATTTTAACCCTCTCCCACCCGATTGTGTGCTAATGCATGCAGTGCTATAGCTCAGCTGATCCCACGAAGACAAGTAATTTAGAAAAAAAACTCAGCACAGAAGTTTAATTATTTGAATCATAATTCCGAATTAAAAACTACTTACTGAAACTTGAAATAGCGGGGTAGTAAAATAAACACTAGTACAATAGGTGTGCCTCGTTAATTGAGTATGAACATTCATAAGGTTGTCTAATCACACTATTTACTTATAACCATTTACATTATATGAGATACATTCTGAAGAGACTTGCTCCTCATTTGTGTCGCGCATAGAACCATTTCAAAACAGCCAAATGAAATCGCTTTTGTATTTTAAGCCCAAGATACATCACTGAAAACTTGAAGAATGTGAACGAAAATCAGCACATAGTCTCGACAAGAATTTTTAAAGTTCTTATTAAAGCATACTTACCTCTAAACGTTTGATTATTTCACGCAGAGTAAGTTCTTGTTTGTCGCCTCCAATGTGGGTGGTAGGTGGCAGTCTAAATGTCTTATCCAAGTCAGGCTCTCCTGCACACCAAAAAAATAAAAACAATTATAGTAACCAACTATGGATTTAAACTGGAAGCCGGCAAATCCATACATGCCTACAACATGCATCTACAATAACACTTAGAGAGAGGTACAACAAACTGGCAGCTACAACACAGTTACAAGTCTCAAAGTAGCAACCAACATTTAAGCAAGACGGTATTTCAGAAATTCGTCTAATTTTCCCTCCGAACTAATATAATAAGACAGGAATGTCAAGACATGCGACTCAACCGCGAATGTATCCGTTAGGCTTGTTGCTGACAGTTGCGCGACTCTGAATTACGAAGCAGTAAATCAGTCAGCACCATGTGCTTGAATGTAGTCACTAGGCCTGACCCATGCTTCTCAAAAGTGGTCTGACTGTATACAAGGACTATTTGACTCACTGAATTACAAACATTCAATCTCATAGTCAAAAAAATACTACAAGCATCTTCAGGTAACAAATAGTATGCTGAAAAATAATCCATATGTTAACATCATTAACGAATTAACAGAAAACTGTGTAGACACAAGACAACTCCAAACGAAATCACAAATGAGAACTGAACAACGCTAACCTTCTAGATCAACAAAACTTACGTCTTTCACCTAGGAACCTTTGGTAGACAATATATCTGGCTATGCCGGGTTCTGGTGAAGTAATACCTAGTGGATCTAAATCCGCTGCAAGATGACCGCGCACCTGATACGTATATGAGACACGCAAAGAATGAAGACAAAAATCAAGGAACAATTTTAAAATTTGTAAGTAAAGAGTATTCCTATAACCAACCTACCAAGCTTGTAGAAGCCCAAAGATAACTCAGGGGGTATTGAGTCGTCCAAATCTGCAGATAATATCCCCAGTGGATCAAGTTTGGCGATCCGATGACCTAGAGACTGAATAACGCTTCAAATATTTTATCAAGCACTAACACAATTTACGACAATTATGACTTGCATTGCTAAAAAAATAATTAGACTCAATGAAATGGTAATTTTTAACAATGAAGAGCATGTGAATAACTAAATTTCAACATTCACCATACCAAGAACTGATCTGTTTGCTGAGCATTTATTTGTTAAATAAATACCTATGTTGAAAGTTATAAAGTTTACGAATTACACCGGTAACCTTTCAGGTCGTATTACCATCAATCCTGGAGTAAAACGAGGTAAAACGAATACACCCACCACGTTAAGTATACTTTTAGAGGTTTAAATAATCTACCATGTGTCGCTAAACGAACATGGTTGATATATGAGTAACAAAATTTATTGCAGTAAATATACGGATATTTAACTAACACTTTAATGATCCCCAGTGTATTTCTCAGCTGATAAAAAGTCAAGATGCCATAATATTCAACTCTAAAATGAAATTCTAATATGTTTAGTAACACTGTTGAACGAAATAAACTTATTTATCACACCTACAATGAACTGTGTACATTGAGAACCAATTGGTGTGTAAGGGAGTTCGTATGTCACCTAGTTTTTAGGTAACTATAATTATAGCATGTGCCTTAAACCGTCTAAGTGGAAGATACTTTTGCGAGATTGACACGAGCCTGTAACCGTAAATGGATGTCAAAAGTAGCTGAAAAGTTAGTGCACTTAGATAGCTAGACCTAAACAGGGTTTCTAGTCCTGTTTCATAACACGGAAAGTTGTGCACCAATTCGAGTTACAAGTATACAGATTTCGTTTGTCTCAATTTACTTTAACGACACATTGAAAATACTCATACAAAGTTAGTGGGTAAAACCTGGCAGTATAAAGGATTATGATTAGCATTCTGATAAAAACAGTCGACTACAAACACCTGCAATTCCCCCACAATTTTCGGCGTCATTATAGACAGCAATAAAATTGCATACAAATTGAGACCTACACAATCAATCTTTCTGTATTTGTGACAAGACTGTTTCAGTCAAATACCTAAGCAATCCTAATGTTAAAAAACGTAAACACGCATTACAGCCTTCCAACATTGATTACAAATGGATGCCTATCACTTCAGAAACGAAGGTTTGCTTCTAATAAGCACATCTATTTAAAATGTTTAGAATTTATTTCACCCGAAGTTTTGCCATGACATCGAAATAATTCATATTCTTGAAGACATATCCCACTGGTACAATGCTAAAGGAGATTTATTCATGAAAACCCGATTAACGAAGCAGAAGGATGACACTCACTCGAAAAAAGAAAAAAACGCTACAGAAATTTACAACATTGTGAGACTTTTAACTAACTTGATAAGATCGGATTATAGCCTGAACCGAAAGGTGATCCTCGATGGATTTCAAACTTAGACTCGTTGCCTGCCCAGCTACTTGTGAAGACAAATGAGCTAACTTCAGATCCTCTTTACCCAAAGTAGGTGGTTTGACGTACGCTTCTCCGGGAGCAGCTCCAGAAGCGACACATCTGAAATAAATATCCCAAGACTAATGGTCATGAATTGGTTTGGTAGAATACCTTATGAACACTATCAGGATTCTGTAACCAAGCTTCATATATGTCTTCGATGTAGTTGGATGAAGTCCCATTTAAAAACGGTTCCTTTGAAGTGGGATTCTGGCAACGTATTACTGAGGTATACAAGGATTTCCGAGCAACATGTTGTAGTTTGAGCACCTTCAAGGCGCGGGAAGCAAGCATATTACCGACTAGCGATAAAGACAAAATAAATGTAACAGGATAAAGATTTATAAGCGGCTTAGCAAGAGAATAAAATGCTCAATGTAAAACGGTTTTACGTTAATGAAAGGCTACGACTTACAGCACTTCGAAGAAGTGGCGGCGCAAATGTAAGATTCGCGTACACTAAATTAGTCATATTACTCAGGTGGATGGTGAGACAACTACCTAATGATTACAGACAACTACCTTTTATAATTATCAAAACTCGAGGAAAACATTTACCCAGCTGTTAATGCCTAACCTACAAAGAAGTCAATAAATCACCCGCAGGAAACTCCACATTAATGGACATCGAAGACACAAGTACACCTAACTACAATTTAGTTACTTCCAGTGGCCAGATTATAATCACACACCTTAAACGGGAAGGCCGTAAAAAAGGATTGTGTGCTCTGAATTTTGATGGACAATTTCCCAGATATAATTTAGACTGCACATGTAAATTGCAGTCGGAAATTATTCAACCACACTGAGTTTTACTACCTGTTTGTATTCTTGGTGAAACTGCCAGTGCGTAACTAATTACTTATTTATACTTACTTGGTTGCTAAGTGTACGAGTTTCAGGTAACCTTCATCAAAATACTGAGTAACTAACCCGAAATTGTAGAAAGTGTTCAAAGTTCAAAACTTAGTAATTTGTTTTATTACCCACATTTCCCTGGTAAGTAGTTGTCGATTCTCTTACTGGAAACCTTGGTAATTCAACCGAAGGCTTTTACAGAATACTGCACAACAGGATAAGAGAGATACACAATTTACAAAAACAACTCATCTTCTGTCACCTCGGTGAATACTTATACAGAAATTAGTTTAACTTAGCAGCTGATACTCATTATAACTGGGGGGTATTTTTAAGTCATCTCAGAGAATGATACCCTGTTTAATGTGTTTTCATGCATTTTCTTGTAAATAAACGTCATTTTTCATGCACATACTCCTCATTTTTATGACTGGTCGGTTCAAGGACGCTCGTGCGTTTGCATCCCTTGGGACGCTATTGTTGAACAATGCCACTTAGGGATTACCAGTCAGTTTCGACAGCAACTGTTAAGTGTCCTTCGATGACTTGAAATTTAAAGTACTTACTTTTAAACTGAATACAACAGAAAATAGTAACATATTCATCCCCGCCATAAAACAACTGGGAAAAGCCATGGTATTTCAATAAGTTTGCTCTGTAGATCTTAACTTGATGGTCACTGCAGGCATCCAGTCAGCAAGAACATCAGTTCCAATGCAAAAAGTTGGTTATAATGAGACATTTCTCTAGAGTAGACACGAAGTATGCCCCGAAATATATGCAATACAGCGAAAAATACTAAATGAAATAGGCTAATAAGGCATAACACATGAATGAAATGCGGGAGATATGTATATGATCACGTTTCAGTTATACCGATCGAACTTACGTGTCTTTATTGAATAGTAAGCAGATATCTGAAACCAGATCCCGAGGCCAGAAACTGTCACTTAAGGAAATACCTCGGAGCGAAACCCAACAATCAAAAAGAGCGCGACGAATACTCACTACAGGGTATTCAATGTCTCAATCACTCGCGATTTATTTGCTAGCCAAGTGAAATCCTTAAAAATAAGAATATGTTATGTGTTTAAAATTAAATATACGGCTATTGGTTATTTGTTAAAATAACATTTCACAAATACGTGAAGCAGTTGACGTAAATCCATTATATCCGTGCATTGTTTACGTGGATTGATTAGTCCGTTGACACTCGGTCGATCATTCCTATTTTCCAAAGGATTCCAGTATTAGGTCTGTTCGTTCGTGTCTAACCCTCTGTTGTCTAAGCCGGCAAATCGGTTAGGCAGAATTATTCTCAGTAGGGCAGACTGGTCCACTGTTTGTCTTTTCTGAGAGAAGAGAATCCAACTGGGTTAGGGGCTCACCGGCAGATGTCAAAGCGCCTGGGCTCCAGGAAATGCCTTATCATGGTGTTTACTCTGACCGCCTGGATGTTTAAACAGTGCAAAAAGCTTCGTCGCCAGTGGCTTCCATATCATCATTACTGGAGTCGACGTGAGATCCCAGCTATGCGTTATGATAGTCAGCAAAATCCACTCTATAACACTTCGACAGCTAGTATATAACAGGCAACAACCTTCAGTAGAATATTTCTCTATCCAGCTGTAGATGTATGCATGTCTACTCAGTTCAATAGGTATCTCGGTCATTAACACGAACATGTTCACAGATTATAGCTTATTGTGGATGCTTGTCAACGCTGAATAATAGATGGTAACGAAAAACTTTCACTCTTTGGACCTATTACTGAAGTAAGATTTTGGTTATGGATATAGGGATCAGATGTAGTGACTTATCAAACCTCGAGCGACTTCAGACACCCATCATCACAGATTTTACAAGTGAAGGTTGTTTCTGATGCCAATGGAAACATTGTAGTTGTTTCACTCAGCTGTTCACCGTCGTGGTTATGAGTTTCGCGGACGTGACATAGGAAAAGACTTCTTAGTTAATCACGCCAAGCGCTGCACTTATTGTGTCTCACTTACTGGGTTTTATCATAAAATTATGTTCGCGTTGTATGTACACTGGAGACAATTTACAGACTTAGACTTTTTGGCTTTGTATTCTACTTTTACGTAGAAGGAGAATCTTCCAAAGCGACAAGTGATCTGAATTAATGCACTACGTGGTGAAAGAAGTCAATACTCGGTTCGGGTATTCGGCGAGTCGCAACTATCATTCGAGCTCTAAGTTAACCTTACGGCACGTTGAACGTTTGTTATGTAAGTTCACAGTGAAACCAGCACAAATACGGAATACCACAGGAATCAGTTTTTCAAAAAACTAGACCATCGACTCACCTTGCAGAACCCTATGCTGAGGTGTAATCATTTCATTCACCAATAGAAGGGCGATATCTATGCCATCGGAGAAAAGGGGTGAGTGAGTCAATAGTACTAAAATGCTTTCGTATGTTTGCTTAGGCGTAAGTCTAACTATCGAATTGAGGGCAAATAAATAACTGCTACTGAAAAGGAATACACTGTTTTCCATCGACTACACAATAACACTGTCGCCATCAAGCACTGTGGGTTTGCTCAACCTATCACTGCTAGAGACTAGCAAGAAATCACTACAGTAAGACCCTGATACATGTTGGGGATAACATTTTAAATCCAAGTGAAAAACGGTCATGTTAACACAGCGAGGCTTCTGATCGTTTGTGCAGAGTCGTGTTCGGTGAGGATGTATGACTAATCTAATGTGAGTCGCCAAGCAGGCTAAGTTGTCTGAGGCAATCATACTTATGATCGGTTTATAAGTCTAATTTTTTCTTTAATGATAGTGAAGTGATTCATCTTCTAGGGCAGGCAGTTATAAAAAATTGAGTTCTTGTGACCAAAACTTTGTACTCATATGCAGTTTTCAAAAGACTTTCACCTCAAAGATGTGAGTGCTCAACATCTCTCAGTGAAAATACTGCATCTAACCAATGTATTGAAATCAGCCTTCTTGAAGACTAAATGTTGTTTTAGAAGACATGTTTCCGTAGCTTTCCACCAATGATTTTGAGGATGGGTGACTGGGATATCAGAAAAGATGATGATCAATGTGTTAAAATACGACGAATTTGTAGCTTCAATACTGTCACCTTCTGAGTTTGAAAACAGAGGCGGACTGTCTGTAAGTGTGGGCTGCCTACATGGAGAGTAATCCATGCAGCAGGTTAGACTTTGGTTGGTCTTAAATAACAAGTCATTATTTTAAAATCAAAACTTTCATTGTGCCGGCTCCAGAAACTCTCAAGTTGAGAAATCAGGAGCTGCTGTTGTTTGGCATAACCGATCACACTTCAACAAAGCAAAGCTGTAATTTCACTGAAAACGTCATAGTACCCATGCTAAGACCAATATCATGTCTACAAAAGATTTGCGCATGCCAAACGGGGCTTCTGTATCCGTTCTGAGATTTCGTCAGCAATCAACCCCTTGAAGCCGTTACAACCGCCCAAATAAGTGAATTGGTTAGCATGGTCTACCGCTTCACTCCCTATTTCTAAGCTAGGCGCAGTCGGTGTAGTCCAGTCCTGTGGCATCATCCTACATTTGACATCAGGGACGAATCGCATGCCGAACATTCGCGGATTGCAACTCAAGGTGTTAAGAAGATTGCATGTTTTCAGCGTCTTCACCTAGCAGGGAGGCCCATATCATCTGCATATTCTAAGTCAACGAGATTATTCTCTGGTAACAAGTCAGTCGCTGAAGTCAGCAGTTAGGGTTACGACCATTAGTCAATCTATGATCAAATTAAAGAGAAATGGGGATAGTGGGCATCCCTGTCGGACACCACTAGTTGTCACCAGTTCAGATGACAGCTCACTGTAAGCCCTTGCCTGGCTGACTGTATGAGTTCGAGTACAGTGCCTTGATCAGTGCGATGTATTTCCTTGGCATTCCCTTTACAGCCAAACAACGCCAGAGTACCTGTAGGTCGGTAGCATCGAATGTCGCCTTTAGGTCAAGAAATATTACGATTGTTGGACGCCGGTAAGTATGCGTATGTTCCGAAATCTGTCGCTTGGTTCTCTCGTGTTTGTTCCTCCCGTGAACCGCCTAGTCTGTGCATTATTATTGAGCATAGAACTATAGCTGCCATATTAGTCAAGCTAGTCTTCCTGTGATTATCAATGACTTACACCAGCCCGATGGTACTATCCCTGATTCCCAGACGCTGCCTAATACCTTAGTTAACGCCAACGGTATACTGTCTCCACCAATTTTAAACACATATAGAGTCATTCCATCTGGCCCCTCTACCCTACCGCTACTGAGTTATAGAACCTTTGTATCTGCACTGGGCTGAGACGCTTACAGCTGAGATGCTTTGAAACTAGAAGCCAGTGTAAGACGCTGATTTACTATGTGGAGAAGTATACGAATCGCAGCTGGTTACAGACATACATGACTGTCCTAAAAGACTGAGCGTAGGTGAAGAGAAGAATTAGGATAGGGACTCCATTTCCACTCTTCTATTGAATGGGAGCACGACAAGTCAAACTGAATACTTGACGAAGTCTACTGCTCTATCATGCTACTTCAGCAAATTATTCTCCGCAATGGGTGTGGAACCCATATTAGCTTCTTCGGAGGCTGATCTAGAGATGAAATTCAACCACATTAAGAAGAAAAATATCCTAAAATTGCTTCTTGCGCCCAGTCCTGGTAAGTTTGGTGATTTTGATGGACCCTGTCAATGAATATTACCTTCACTGAGTGTGACTATAACTGGGCCATGTTCGGTGCGCTTCGTCATATCATTGAGGTATTCGAAGACTTTGAGGGACTGGAAGGGATGATGATATCACAACTCCAGTTTTAAAAACAGGACTAGGGAATTCGGTTAAGAACTGCCATCCAGTCGGTCTAAATAACATTTTAGTCAGGCTGTTAGAGAGGATTATCCCTGAGGCTGTTATCAAGCACGTTGTTGGCATTAAACTTCTAGGCGAAGAATAGCGTAGCTACAGAGAGTCACTGTTTTGTCATAGAAAATTTGGGCAAATGCGAGTGATGCTGATAAAAGGATGGATGGTATGTTTTCAAACTTTGGTAAAGATTTGAATAAGGTTTCCCATCCATGTGGTCGCAGGTGCCACGCGAATAACTCTTGAGGATATGGACTCTCAGTCTTCACCCAAAGCGCAATAAAACTAAGCTTTTCAAAAGAAACTCTACCAGTTTCAAAACGTGACCAAATGGCCTCAAATGCAATTATATCGACGATCGAAAGTCAAAGAACTGCAAGATTGCCGTTCTATAAAACAAAGTGTATCAGACAAACATAACACAAACGTTCAAATCTGAGGTTGTTCGGCCTCGAAACATAAGGAGTACAATTGTTCGACTTAAAGTTAGTTCTCATTTCACAAAATATCAGTTCAAAAAAGGAATGTACAAGAGTCCAATGAAGCACAAACCGTTTACTAACACGAAATGCAAAATGGTATATAAAGGACGGCTTTAGTATTCAGAGGTGGAGTATTGGATCTGACACACGTTTCAAGGTGAGGTTACGTAATCTTAGGATTTTCTTAGGGATGGAAGTGGAGGGTCAATGGCGTCTTGCCACAATGGCAACTGGTGAAGAGTGGTGTGACTCAAGAATTAATTCCAGACCATTTTCTCCACTCATTTTATGGAAATTGGATGACGCTGAGGATTAAATCACCTCATCTCATGCTCACCTGTCGTAATAAATTCTGCTGGACTTTAGAAAGTTTTGGTGATTTATTTGCCTTACAAGAGGACGTTGATCTGTAGGTCAGATGGTTGACTGTGGGATTCTGAGAGTTAATAAAGGCAGGTGTGTATTATAGATGCAATTTATAACAACGTGTACTACTACTACTTAACAAATGGCTTTTCTGCATCCACGGCTGGTGAATATAAAGACTTCAGAGTAACTGCGAAACACATCCTAAAACACTCGCTTAGTTGTAATGCAGGGTCTACGAACGGACTTCCTATAAAGCCTGCGTAAGGTTGAATGCCAAAATCAGGTATCATACAAAATATCAGATCAAAAGTCTAAATTAGTAAAAATATCTAAATACTTTACTGTAATTAATAATGTAAACGAGTCAACGAAAAGTGCAGTTACCTGCAAAAAAGATCAAGTCAACAATTCATACAATATAGTCCACAGGTGCAGTTCACAGTGAATGTCCCATTAGCATGATGTTCACTTGGAGATGTTGCCCGTCGGTTGTCAGAAATGATTGGGATGAGGATAAGGGTTTCGGTAAATTCTAAAAGAGGCAACACGAGACAAGAGCAAGCAGACACTTTAACTGGGTTAGAAGCCGAAACTTTGACAAAGATGCGTATCTTTCCAGTTATGCCGAAAAGTTATCATTAAAACAGAAATCCTGACAAAAGCTAAAGCATACATAATGTGTCTTCATTATCATATTCAGCAGGAATTTCTCAGAATCGTAAATCCAGTTTATATGGATTTCATTTCCAATACGGAATTCAGGTAGATACAGAAACGGAGCAGGTATATTGGAAAAGGTCTATAGTGTCGGGAATAAACTTTAGAGCCTGAGGGTGTTGGCGCTCACAGATGGTACGAAGTATACTAACTCAAAATCTAATACAACTCCTATGGTGTTCGTTCCGCGTAGGCTAAAGGCGAAGCAGAACACCAGAGTTGATCGTCTACATTACGAATTATATTTCGGGACCAGATCGGAGTGCGAGATGATTGCTCAGCCATCTAGGGACCATGCACGAACGAGTATGCACGGCACAATATCAAATGATGTGGATGTTTGACCGGAAGCCTTCAGCTAAACAAATCGATTAAAACAGGGAGGGCCAGCACCCAATGTTCAGTGATGAATGCCGCTGCCAAATAATTCTGAGGAATCGTCTGCCGCTACAGCTCGGTCCCCCTAGGTGGGTTATGAGGACCCTAAGACGAAACCAGCAGGAAGTAAAAACTCAGTGGTGTTACCATCGGTAAAACTCTTCCGATTAGCTTAATGTATTGCCTACTGGTCGTCTACTGATGCTATCAGTGTGTCTGTACATCGCTTCGTTTATGTTTGTCCGCTGGATCACGTGCTTCGTTTGCTTCCTGTACAGTGCCCGTCACACCTGGAAAAGAAAACAAGAATCCTGAGAACCTTTACGAGGAAAATGTATCGAAAACAACAACGTTTGAATAGTGATATGCATCTACGATAAAAAATTTTTGCGAAAATTAGTAAACCGAAAAAATATCTAATTTTTTTGGTGGATGTAACATGTACGGTTATAGAAAAGCGTTTCACTTGTGTTGCGGGATGCAATAAAAAATTGATGTGCCCGAGAGAAGAAATATATACCACAAGCGAATAAAAACTGGATGAATCGCATTATCTAGTAATGTACCTGTCAGTGGTGGAGCGAAGGGCATACGTAAGAGGTTTGTGATAGGTGAAAATGGTATTTCGCCGACCTTCCAAGAGGTGACGGAAATGCTTGGTGGAAGCATAAATTGCAAACAATTCTCTACCGAAGGTGCTGTATCTCATTTCACAAGCGGACAGTTTACGGGAAAAGAAAGTTAGAGGTACCCATGAGATATGCATATATTGCTGTAGGACCGCTCCTATTGCTGTGTTAGAAACACTGACTGAAACGATGAGCAGAAGGTTGATGTCTAGGTTTACTAACATCCTGGAGTCTGCAATCACCGTCTGAATAGTTTCAAACGCTTTGATACCTTTCGCAATGAACGTTAATGTCTTACTTTTCCCTTTCAGAAGATCAGTCAGTGGTGACAAAATGTGTGCATACTGTGGAATAAAACGGCAATAGTAGCTTACCATGCCCAGAAAAGTGCATAGTGATTTTAGGGGTGACGGTATAATGAAGTTTGGTTAGTTTCTCGCCTTTCCACAACGGACATATTCCATCCTTATCTATCCTGTGTCCAAGGAAAGCCAATGAATTGACACCGATCTGACACTTTGATATGTTGACTGTTAATGAGAGTGTTGCAAGCCTGTAGAGGATTGTCTGCAAGTGGACACAATGAGTTTCTTCATCCGGACTCGCTACTTGAACATCGTCCAGATAAGAATAGGCGAAATCTAGCCAGCGCAAAACGTCATGAATAAAACGTTAAAATGTTTGCGCGGCATTCCGGAGTCGAAAAGGCATTTTGAGGAATTCAAATAGTCTGAATAGAGTAATCACAGCGGTCTTTGGAACGTCAGCAGGGTGGACTGTAATTTGGTGGCACTTCCATGTCAGATCCAGCTAACTAAACACAATAGCACCTTTGAGGGACCCCGTCAAGTCGTGTATATGTGGAGCAGGGTAACGATCTGTGAAAGTTTGGGCATTTAGCCTCCGATAATCACCGCAAGGTCTCCAGTCCAACCCGTTCTTCTTGGGTACCACGTGTAGGGCTGTGGACCACGGGCTGCTTGACGGTCAGATTATCCCCATCTCCAACATGTGTTCAAACTCTGTCTTAACGGCTCTGAGTTTCTGTGGGGATAATCGCCGTGGTTTCGCAAAAAGTGATGGGCCAGTCGTCATTATACGATGCTTGATATTGGAAGTAATGCACAGAAGGCCATTTTTAGGTTTAAATATCTCGGCAAACGACTCTAGTGTGTTCGAGTGTGAGTTGGTCACTGAAGGTGTTGAGTAAACTAGGCTTAGGTTGGGGCCGTGTGCCATAGTACCTGAGATGGATAGTTTTGTGGTAGAATCGAAAAGTTTGTGCTTACCAGCTCCTACCAGTAATTGAAAGTACTGCAAAAGATCCATGCCAATAATTCCGCTGGTCACGTTTGCCACAATGAACACCCAGCGGGGGTATCGACGGAGACCAATGTTCAGGTCCATGGACCGTCTGCCATACATTGTAATGAGCAAACAATTTGCAGAGCTAGGACTTTTGTCGCAGTCGCTCTTCGTTGTTGGTCGGGATGACGCTTGCTTCTGCCCCAGTGTCTTCCAGGAAGTGGGTCCCAGAAGTACAGTCAGCAACGAAGAAAAGGCGACAGGGGAGTGGTTTGCCAGCAACGCTAGTCGCCATCACGTACCAGCTTATGCATTTTCGTACTGCTTATCATCAAAGGTGCAAGGGCGAGTGCACCATTGGGCATTTTCACCATAACGTCAATGGTACCAACACACTGCACACTGGAAATTTTGTGACTTTGGGCATCTATTGCTAGTACGTGAGGAGTGTCTATTACGAGGTGGATTTGTGTGACTATGGGACCGACTTCTGGTGCTCATCTCTTGCCTAAGGCTACAGATCTCCTCGTAAAGCTTGGTGAAGTGAGCCACTGCGTCGAAACTTGATAAATCACCAGCAGCAGAATCCTTAAATTAGGAAGGACCATCAGATACCGCAGCAGATATGCTCACGCTGGACTTTGTGGCCTCTGCAGCTCTGTTGATCGCCTCTGTTAACTCTAACAAGTGAGAGTTGTGAAATGGTTCTAAAATACCCTGAACTGACTGAGGTAATCTTTGCAGCCAATCTCGCCGCAGGAAAGCGTCATCGATCTTGAAATCAGCAATTAGCTGTTTCATTTGCCGTAGCATTAGAGTGGGCTTATGGTCGCCACGATGAACATCACGAAAGAGTTCTTGCACTTTCTGTTGATCTGTTAGTGCAACTCGCTTAATTAGGGCAACTTTGAGACGATCATGTAATTTTGGGGAGGGATAATCAAGGAATTCAGATACTTCCTCCACAATTTTTTCGAGGAGGCTCACAAAAACCAGGTTGACCTTGCTTTCTTATGAGTGAATATGCCTTAGAGCAAACTGAGCTTGCACATGACTGAACTATGCAGAAGTACGGCGTGTCCGGAAATTCGGAAGCTGCAGGGTAATGGCCATCTGCGCAGAAGAGCTGTTTTCAGCCATCATTAAGATAAGACGATATAGAAACACAATGAAAAAATATAAATACAAAGCTGGCGAAAAGATTTTATCACCCCACATGCAAAAATAAACAAAACAATCAATACGAAAAGAGAGAAATATTGACACGTAAAGCTACAAATAGGGCAAACGGGGAAAATCGGGCTCACCAATTATAAGTGTTGGTTGTACTCAAGATAGACCTCAACCAACCGTACTCAATAAAGACTTCTCCTCTTAATACCCTTATCAGTACTCTACCTAGTGTGATTAATGAACTCAAAGTAAAAAGGCTTGGGACTGGTAGTGTAGTGACCCGTTTTATTACTCATCATCGCAGTATACTTTCACTATGTAATTGTACTTTGATTTGTTTATTACTCTAAATCTTGCATGTTAACAATTGATACTTTTTGTACTCGCTCGATTTTTGAATTTTGATTGCTGCAATAGTACACTATCGTATTCCTTCGCAAGTGCCTTTTGAATTACATTGAGGATGTCGAGTAATCACAACGTTAGGTCACAATTATAAACGCGAGGAAGTACTAAGATATACGTGTACGCTAGCTTAGTCAAAATATAGCAGCACAACAGTAGTGCGTCCTGCTGATAGTTGTATTTTACAAAGATGAAATATCAATTTTAATAAATAAGAATGGTGCTTTTGCTCACGGAGTGCGCTGAATGGTAGCACAACAAGGGAGCGAACCACGTGTATACAGTAGCGCCGGAAATCACAAGATGGTGTGGCGCCATAGTGAACGAATGTGTTAAAACAAAAATTTACACATTCAAGGTGTACTACAAGCTTTTGCAATTTATCTAGTGGCAACTTCATGTATCTTTGAGACAAATGCATCATTTCAGTGTGCCATAAGGTTTGTGTAGCATGCTGAATCTAGGACTATCGTGGTAAAATCATTATCTTTATGCACTCCACTTGAAAGTATTTAAGGGTTATAGTAAATACGAGTCATGATTCAGCTTGTCGTACAAGATAAACGTATCGTTTACAAGTATAGTATGCAGCAGTTATTTGGAAAAGATTTCTATTTGCAGTAGTTTCTGCTTACAGATTTTCAGTAGCCGTTCCACAGTCTTTATTCGTTATCGAATATAGTAGGGATTTCGCTACATATCTTGTTTGCGTAATTAAGGAGAACACTATAGTCATTTCAGCATTCAGAAGCAGTATGAAGTTTTTTGAAATTGAGTATTGCTGATGACGAAGTACTGATGGTGATGTCCACAAATCTTCCCTATTACACTTTCTTCAATACTACGGAGTACCCCAAACAGTCCAACAGCCATTCAATAGTGCCACATGTCAAGTGATCCATAATGGAAAATTCAGCAAAGCTTTTAAAGTGAAGACAGCAGGAAGAAAAGGCTGCCTCCTATCACCAGTGACATTTGTGATTGTGAAGGACTACATCATGAGAAGACAGTGGGAAGAGGGAGGACGAGAATACGTTGAACCAACGAGAGATTACTGGAAGATTTTAACTTCACTGATGGTTGGTGTCTAATGTCACATAAATTCGAAGATCTACAGGCAAAAACAAACAATCTAACAGGGAAAGCAGTTAAGACAGGATTTCAAGTGGACATTAAGAAAACGGAGGTGATGAAGTTAGCTGACTAACAAAGACAAACCCTAATCACTATCAACAGAATAATTTTAAAAGAGGTTTAGGGGGCTGTAGGTATCGATGTTCGCGAGTTGTACGGATTATACTAACGCAAGATCTTATACCAACAACCTCTATAGTGTTCGTTCTTCGAGTACCAAATGGTAAAGCAAAAGACCAGATTTTGTCGTCCAAAGTACGTATTATATTTCGGGACAAAATCGCGGGTAGAGGTGAATGCTTAGCTAGCTAGTAATCGTGCACGCACGTGACACGACGGAGCACCAAATGGCGGGGATGCTTGACCGTAAGCCTTCAGCTAAACAAGTCGACTTAAACAGTGATGGTCAGCATCCAATGTTGAGTGATGATTGCTGTGGTTAATAATTTTGGGGAATTATTTACCGCTACAGCTCACTCCCTCCCTAGTGGGTTTGTGAGGACCCTAAGACATGACCAGCCGGAAGTAAAAAAATCTCAATGGTTCCCTGATGGGTGAAAAAAATCTTCCGAGCGGCTTGATCGAGAGCCTGCTGGTCTGTCTGCCTATGCTAATAGGGTGTCTGTACATAGCTTCCTCGATGTTGTTCGTTGGATCCGGTGCTTCGTGTGTTTCCTGTCCAGTGCCCGTTGCACCTGGAAAAGAAAACAAGAATGCTGAGAACCTTGTCAAGAAAAATGTACCAAATAAGCGTTTTTTTATACCGAAAAAATGACGTGCATCTACTATGCAGTAAAATAATGTAAAGTTCAAAACATCGGGAAAAAAATATATATCTAATTTAATTTTTTTTACAAGTGCATGTTAAATGTACGATTATTGGAAAAATATCGTTTACTTGTGTTAAATGATGCAACATAAAAAAATTGATGTGTCACTCAGTTATGTGAAATAGGTGTGAAGGTATTCTGGGAATCTAACGTGACGTCCAGAACGCGTTTTCTTAGAGTGATCGACCGAAGTAGCCAGTGGGCGAATGCCCTGACAGTCAATAGTGTGACCCCGAAAATCGAGTGAGTCAACGCCTATTTGACACTTCTGTATATTGATGGTAACACCATGTTGGCGTAACCTTTCAAATGCCAAGTCCAAGTGTCTAAGGTGAGTTTCCTTATCTGGACTGGCAATGAGGCAGTCGTCTAAGTATGCGTATACAAAGTCGAGACCACGAAATACTTCATCGATGAAGCGTTGGAATGTTTGGGCCGCATTCCGGAGGCCAAATGGCATACGTAGGAATTCGAAAAGTCCGAAAGGCGTGATGATAGCCGTTTTCGGAATATCTTCCGTTGCCATCGGGATTTGGTTATATGCTTTAACCAAGTCGATTTTGGAGAATATAGATGCTCCAGATAGCGATGCCGTCAAGTCGTGTATGTGAGGCAAAGGGTAGCAATCAGGAGTTGTTTTGGCGTTCACTCGCCGGTAATCACCAGTGGGTCGCCAATCGTTACTATCCTTTTTCGGTACCATATGCAACGGGGATGCCCATGGACTATTCGATGGCCGAATGATGCCAAGGGTGAGCATATGATCGAATTCGTTTCTGGCAATTCTCAGTTTGTCAGGGGCCAGTCGTCGTGCTTTAGATGTCACGGGCTGTCCTGAGGTTATGATGTGGTGCATAACATTGCTGGTTATACACGGGAGATCGTTAGATGGGCAATTGAGTTCCGGATATTTGTCAACAATCGATTGGAAAGTTGGATCAAGGATTGCTTTCATCTTAACGATTGACAAGCTGGGGCCTACGTAAGTTATGCCTTTGATAGACAAACTAGTAGTGTTGTCAATTAGTCGTTTACGGCGGACGTCTACGAGCAAATCATGATGATTAAGTAGGTCCGTGCCAATGATGGGCATTGTGACGTCAGCGATTAGGAAAATCCACTGAATAGGTTTGCGTAAACCTACGTTCAGATAGACGTATTTCCGACCATAGGTTGCAATTGGTTTTCCATTTGCAGCCTGTAGGTTGAAGTTAGGATCCTTCTGTCGATCTGCTGCTGTAGCAGGAAGGACGCTGACTTCGGCGCCTGTGTCGACTAGATATCTAGTCTGGCTCATTACATCATGGATGTAAAGTAAGCGGCTAGTGCCACCGGCGACGGTTGCCGCTAACGCGTGCCGGCGGGATAGTTTCCCACAGACTTGGAGGCTTTGCCGAAATCACAAGGTTTTCGACAACATTTCGCTTCCTTGCCATAGGTGTTGTGATACCAACACCAGTCAGGATTTTTGAGAGAGCGTGTGTTGGACTTAGATCGTCCACGTGCGCTTTGCCGTTGAGGGGATTTAGAACGACGATAGGAGGAATTGCTAGGCTTGTTTGACCTAAGCATCTGCTGGACGGAGTTGATTAACTCTATCATTGCAGAATCCTTCTTCGAAGTCTGTTCGGTAACTGAGTATACTTCGGTAACTGGCCGTTTCGTTATCTCTAGAATTCTATCTGCAGAGACAGCTAAATCATCTATGAGAACACCCTGAAGTGTCACAAGTACAGTCTGAACTGACTGTGGCAGTTTGGATAAAAATAGTTCTCTGAACAGTCCTTCATCGAACTGACTTTGGCCAATGATCTCTTTCATTCTTGCCAGCATGCTCACGGCTGACTGATCTCCTAACTCGATGTTACGAAATAACTCATCCAGACGTTGTCGATCCGTGAGAACGTTTCTCTTGAGGATGGATGCTTTGAGCAACTCGTACGAGTTACTTACCGACATCTGCAGAGTTACGCACTTGCTGAATTCCCGCGGTAGGGCGTGAATAACTGCAAGGAACTGTGAACGTTGATCAGTTATGCCATGTTCACAAAAATCAGACTCAGCAATCTGAAACCACGTTGCAGCATTATCTGGCCAATATGGTACTAGCTGGATTGTTTTGGCGGTTGATCGTATGCGAATAACCTTGGGGCTATGGTCAGTCATGACGAAAAGTATGCCGATAACAATATAGTACAAGAATAAACACAAAAAGGAACGAACTCACCGGGTTTATCTGCGTGTGAATTGAAGATGTAGTTCGTGGTTGGGCTCACCAGTTTAATGGTGGCTGCGGGTATCGACGTTCGCGAGTTGTACGGATTATACTAACGCAAGATCTTATACCAACAACCTCTATAGTGTTCGTTCTTCGAGTACCAAATGGTAAAGCAAAAGACCAGATTTTGTCGTCCAAAGTACGTATTATATTTCGGGACAAAATCGCGGGTAGAGGTGAATGCTTAGCTAGCTAGTAATCGTGCACGCACGTGACACGACGGAGCACCAAATGGCGGGGATGCTTGACCGTAAGCCTTCAGCTAAACAAGTCGACTTAAACAGTGATGGTCAGCATCCAATGTTGAGTGATGATTGCTGTGGTTAATAATTTTGGGGAATTATTTACCGCTACAGAGGTCACTTTGTTCACTTATCTAGGAAGCATTGTTTTAGCCACAGATGGTACGAATCAATATATCAAAGACAGGATTGGAAAGGCAAGGCTAGTCTTGATCACTGTGAAGTTCGTTTGGAAATTTCCTGCACCCAACCTAAAGAACAAAATTCCGATTCTGTTAAACACCAATGTTAAGTCAGTCA
Source organism: Trichobilharzia szidati (assembly GCA_944472155.2). Lineage (NCBI taxonomy): Eukaryota > Metazoa > Platyhelminthes > Trematoda > Strigeidida > Schistosomatidae > Trichobilharzia > Trichobilharzia szidati. Next base: position 107,997,384 of record OX235279.1, on the reverse strand, counting down.
GTTCTTCTATATGGGTGAGAAACTTGCAGTGCGCTTCACGGAAACCATTTAAAACAGGCCATTGTAGACCTTTATCAACAGCTGCCTTCTCTCCATACTGAAAATCAAATAGCTCGTTAGGAAGAATTAGTAACAAGAAACTCTGGGAATGAACCAATCAAGTACCTGTTGCTTAACAAATCTGAGGGAAGAAATGGAGATGGGTCGAACTGTCGAGTGATATAGGGCTCCAGGCACTCAAGTGGAACACGAATGGTTAATGGCAAGATCGTGTGGGGAGGTGAAGGTGAAAGCTTATGGACAGTCTTGGAAACAGCTAAAGAGGACTGTGGGAAACAAGACAAAATAAAGATGTGCTGTGGTCTATGTTCCACTCGGAATACAACGAAATTATAATAATAATACACCTCAGTACTAAAATACAGTTTGCGAAAATTTCAATAGACTGAATTTTAGTCAGTTTTAAAAAATATCATTTTTGACAGTTATATTTCCTACATTTGGATAACTAACTTGGAGAAGTCCTTTTCGGTTAGTATTTAATGCTTCTTCAACCAATTCTACATAGATGTTTTTGGGATTCTATTTTTGTGACTGTAACTGAATGAAAAATGAATTTGGTGTTCCCTACTTCATCTAATTTGCACGCAAATCCTTTTATTGCTTCACTTTGTAATGTAACAAACTCTGCAATTTACCAGTAAAAAGTAATGTCAAATCCAAAGTCATACGGGAAGTTATAGAGATGTATATTATCAGAAAAGTCGAATTCAAAAAGGCTGATTAAAATGGACTACATGTATCAACCATTTAATAGCCAGATGAACAAAATATTTAGTCAAAGTGAAAGTTTATCACAATAGTGAATAATGAGTAGAGTGAATACAGAGGTGTTATATGCATCGTGAATTTATGTACAGGTAAGTTAGTAGATTACAGGATCCCGCGTAGGAATAAGATGAATCATTTCACCAGTGTTTACTAAAATAACATGGATGAGAGTGAAAAAAGGTTGAGAAAGTTGCTTTCAACTTCTGCCATTAGGAGTAAACAATCGAACGAATGCGCTTAGTAAAACACCGAGTAGAATTACAATCAAACGACTTCTAGAATGAAATTTTTGAGAAGATTGACAATATTGTGCAATTACGGGTTAGAAATGTAGAAATAACAAAAAAGAGAAAGAAAACGTGTATAAAGTTCAGTGACAGATCTGGTCAATTCAGGACATTCAGCGCCATTCGAAAAATCCTTCAAAATAATATGCGAGATTCGATCAAACCTACCAAAGGGAGTAAAATTAAGACATCTAGGCATAGCCGAGGCACTAGCTATCCAAAAGCTCAAACCCACGCTACGTATCCAAAAAATACGTCCAATCCTTGTCCATGCCATGGCCATCATAAACAGGTCATTCTTTTAATAGTTACTATCTCATTGCCTTTCTTATCCAAACTTCTTGTTTATTCATGTTATTTTTAAATTTTTCTTAACCCCTATTTACACTACCATATTTTCATATCCGAACTTCCTGTCTATTGTGTCATTTTATTATTTCTACATAATTAATCCCTAACTGCATAAACAATTATTCATCATATTAATTATGATCCCACTAGATTTTTTTATCCAAACATTCTGTGTGTTTTGTTATTTCTACATTTCTAATCCTCAATTACACAACATTTCAATTTTCTCAGTAATTATTAGGCTACTTTGTTTGAGTTTTATCCGTTCCCCTGTTTATTATGGCATTTTAATTCATAATTGTAATTTTATTAATTTAACTCTTCACCGGAAATTATTCTGGATCTTTCAAACCCGCTTATTACAAATACACGAATGTACAGCCTAGTTGATGACTTCGTCGAAAAGAAAATTTTCTTCACTGCAACTGTCTTATTGTAAATCCTTATGATCAGATGTGTATATTCAATGAAATGAAATTTTTATAATGTGGTGTTTGCCACCGAAAGATTGACATATTTGGTACACTGAATGACGTCTTCTGGGAAGTAATGATAATTCACATATCAACAGAAGAACCTATTGAGAAGAAACGCGAGAAGTTAACAACACTGAAAGGAATCCACTAAGAAACAGATAATGTCCATTGTATTTTGTCTTAATAAGTGTTGCTTCTGCCCTCACCTCTCTTGTTCATTTCAGTAACAGCTACCCACAAAATGTATGCATAAAACATTTGAAAGTGTAATTATGACGACAAAATAATAACTTGTATTCAATACTGATATTATGAAATCGTCATTACATCTTGCCTAAGCTTGGAGTGGAGAATAGACAGGTTGGTTAACAACATCTCTTTCAGTTATTCTTTGAATTCCAGTTCAAGATTTCTGTACTATAAACTCATAATGTACACACATATTATTATACATCAATTTATATTCCACTAAAAACTTAAAGACATCAAATTATGCGGCAATATATGAATATAAAGCGATGTCTATTTACATCTAAGTCGCTTTAGATAATAATAAAGCTGTATCCCAGACAATATGTGAACATATATTACAGAAATTTTCAGCGTATTTAGTTCCAAAATATTTCCTCTTAATACAGAACTTATATGTAACGCAATAATCTAAAGTACATCATTTGTCCTAGTATTGTTGCATATGAAGAGAGAATCAATTCTGTACATTTTCACTTCAGTTCCTTCAAGAAATGCATAGCGTGCAGTGGGAAACTAATTAAATATGCTCGCGAGTTCATGTATTGGTCATGTGATATAGTTTCATGATTAAAACAATAAGAAATGCATAAGAGTTTGAGGATTTTGATGGATGAAAATTTTGGTAACCTAGTGATTTAAGCAGGCCGCTGGTAAGATAGAAATGGATGGAAACAAAAAGCCAATACTTCTAAAAAGGTACTTTAAATCATTTGGATGCATTAACTTTGCTTTAGTCTTCTTCAACATATTGTATTATCTGAATGATTAGGAATCTGATGAGTCTGCCATATGTGTTAATAAAATGAACCACAATATTTACACTCATCTGCGTCTATAAATTTTATGAATAGGTAAATGAACTGGATTTATACACACCAGTTAGTTTAGAGCCTTGATAATTTAGCACTACTGTAAATTAGCTGCAAGAATTATAGCTTCACGTAATAAAAATATCATATAAGTGTTCGAATGAGTTTGTAACAATGCAAGATAACTGATTTAAGAAAGGTGTCATGAATTCAACCTAGTAGTCCAGATGAATTCACTGATTATATCTTCAGAAATTTGCATTCCAGTTTGCTTATTTATGTAAGCCCTTCCATCAATGAACATCAGTTCACATTATTTCGATTACATGTGTAACTTCATCAATTAACCGACTGACTACGTGAAATTGTAGTAGAAGCACTCATAGTATCTGGTGGCTTTTACAACCATCATTATCTATTTGTAGCCTTAAAAGAATTAAAGATACCAAAGTAGTAAACTAAAAACGGTATGTTAGTTTATTTGTTAGAGGTAAGGCTGTAGGAAGTAATACTAGACTTAGGTTTCATGATTATTTGCACTCATGAGCAAAGCCTATGAAGAGCCTCGAAGTATCCAATATCCCCTCTAAGGTATGATCCTCTGTCGCCCAGCATTACAGTAAGAGATGTTACTGCATTATTGAATCATGCTATAGATGGTTATTATTTCAACTATTGATATAAGTTTGATGCCGATATTAAAGACTACACAGAAGTGTTATTTTGAAAATTGCTTTACGAAAATTTGCGTTATTACAATTGTAATTTTCAGTGAAATACACCATAGCATAGGGTGTACCTGCAGATAATTAAAAAATTTCCTTCCGTTTGCGAAAAACATAATGTGAAGTGCAATATAGTCACCATGTAGTTTGTATCGCTTAAATGTTCTAGTCAGTCTGTTAAGCTTCACCAATGAAACAAGATTATGAATAAAGACCAGCTTCCACTTGGATTATAATAAAATATCAAACAAGTTCATTCATTCTCAAAGCACTCATCATTTTTATATATGATAACCTATTAAAATCAACTTATATACATGTATATCATGATATAAAACAATTACTAAGTTCACTAGGTTAATCCTAGGTAGTAGGACGATGAATAACTGTTTAAAATAGAAAAAGTATAAAGAATTATAGATTACATTAATAAAAGAACGTGCTGTTCTATAAACAAAAGAAAATAAACGTTGATTAGAATGACACTCTGTGGAGTGCAGAAAAACAAACAACAAAACAGTGAGAAATTGCATAATAAAAACTATTACAAGGAGTACCATTATCAAAATTAGATTTCAAGCTAAAGTGTACCTAAATGGAGATATGCACGGGATAATATACTAAACTAAGAAGGATAAAAATGTAGATTAGTCACATTTTTGTACACAGAAACCTTGTTTGTGCATTTGAACGACACACACACACATTCTCTGACTATAAAAATTACATATGTTATAGTTTTAATTGCAGTCAGTGAATGGTACACGATAAAATCTCGTAGAAGTTCTATTTGGAAATAATATGACTATTGCATAACAAGCAAATGCATTCGCCAATAAACGTGAATGAATACACGCAATAAAACCACTGTTTTACTTTTCTTTGTTCGTATTATTTAACCCTCTTAAGGAGATAAATCTTGTACAGATAAGTAAATTCACTGAATTTCACTGCAATGTGGCAAAAACATTGTATGGCAAGCGATTGAGAGTATGGATGACTTAAAGGTACAATTGTTTGATGAGATATTCTAACACATTATTCGTGTTTCTTTTAGCAAATTCACTACACTAACCGTAAATTGTGTAATTGCTTTTAATGTGCATGGATAGGAATAAAAGATTCTAGTCACGAGTTTTGCTTGGGTAAAACAGAACTGTCACCTAGCTGTGTGACTGAACGATTAGGTTTACTTCTCAGGGAGATCAAAAAAATCACATCAAAATATTTTTAAGTTATAAACAGGAGGCTGAGTAGGAATACACTAAAACTCGTTGACAGTAGTGAGAATAAAATCAATATGTAGTCCTGAATGTTGATACAGATTATTGAAACTGAAACTAATTTATTTTAAAAATTAGATTGCTGTTAAGCTTGATATAATGTTTATAAATGCTACATGTATTTTGCACTGCACAAAATGATATTATATTTTTGAGTGCATATTGTTATAATCAAAATATATTAGCAGAACTGTTTTCTAGAATACACTTCACTCCTGTGAATCATAGTACTATAAATTTACATTCTAGTTCAGTTCCAAAGTTTATCTCTTTACACTGTACTTTGGTTTTTCTTCTTAGATCATCAGTGTACACAAAGTCCATAAAACTAGCACCAGCAAGCTTTTGTTGATCATGAAGAATCATACCACAAATGTTTATTATTCAAAATTGTTCTTTTTGAAAAGATCTGTGGCTTTATTTTGATAAATTCAGCGTAAAGCTATAGGTCATGCAGTTATCCTTGCTGACTGTGTACAGTATGTAAATGTTAGATATATAATTATAGGTAGACAGTGGAAGTTTTAATGAGTGGCATTTTTAAGTTTGGATTGTTGATGAAATCTCTTATTGGGACACATCAACTGAAGTCTGTAATGCAGATATTTTCCATCAATGAGGATAAATTTCGAGCGAGTATTAACCAGGGTGACATGTAATTATAAGTGAGAGTGAGTGACAAAATCTACATTGTTTAAGTTGAAGTCACATCAAATTTATCAGTGATGAATCTAAAAAAAGCGCATACCTTGCAATCCATATAAAACTCCACAATTCTCAGAAAATTGTCCAATAAAATGGCTTACATAAAGACTCCAAGAATAAGAAGTCAACAAAAATGATAACAAAACATTAGCTTCATGAAGTTTGGTAATTACCTAAAATAAACACTTCATAATAATAAAGCACAGTTTAGTTAGTTTTTGAGGATTTACCATGATGTTGTCCTTAATTGAAATCCTGTAACAAACCTTCCTGGAAAAGTACTGGGTATCCTTATGTGTACTGCTAGGAAAATTTGTCTCCTGCTAAATGATTAACTAACAAGGGCGAATATGCAAATTGAGGTGTGGAGTGTAACTGACTAAAATACTTTTCTTGATTTTTAATGAGATAAAAGATTTTGACTAGAAATTGATGATTGGAATAGGTTTAGAAAGCCGAAAGCCTGCAGAAGCATGAAATAAACAGTTAATCAATACCACGTAATGCTGCATTACATAAGACAAGATGAATATATGTAACTCCGGTACTGTGGTAGCGCAAAAATATATATTCATAGGTAAATTAGATATATTGCACAGTAAAACACCATTGTATACTGGATGATGTTTCGGACACAATTTGTCCTTCATAATCATAACAATTACAATCACACAAGCTTTCGTTTAACAGTTTTCTTTATTTTTTCCTATTCGTCGTAGCGGCATTAGAATTTCCCAGATGTCTGGGATATGCGTTGAATCATTCCCATTGCACACACTTTCCGTTGGTTCGATAAATAAAGCTTCCGTTATCAATCTCTCCCGTCCCACCCTGTTACATTAGATTTTAAAACTATCATCTTATCCCATCATATTGTATGGTTATGTGTACTTGCATGTAGTGCTGCAGCTGAACTATTCTCCAGCATTTTTATCTTTTTAGGGTCAACTAACCTATATTTTGCTCGATGTCTGTGCTCCGCTAGTCTGACTGACCCTGTTCTACTACTTTGACCTCTGTATTTAACCTGACATTCATTCCATCAGGATTTGAAGATAAACTAAATCGTTTTGTCCAATTGGTCCACTGGAAGGATCCTTTAACCGTTAAAGCTTTTTTCTAATTGTGTTTGTGGGATTGAGTGCCACTTTTATTCCTGCATTGTTAAGAATTTCCCGTAAGGTTTCCGAGGTACCTTCTTTGTATGGAAGTACTACTGATGATTTATATTCCCTATTGTTAATGTTATCATTATCCTGTGCATGTTTGACATGCATATCATTATTAATATTATTATTATTGTTATTATCACGGTCACTACCACTATTATTATTATCATTTTATTTCAACATTTCCCTTCAATTCACCTAATCATTAATTGTCTAAATATTTAGCCATGCCATTAAGTCCTCTTAGAAGCCAGTTAAAATCTTGATTTGAAAATTCTTATGACCTAAAACATAGTTTTGATATTTTAAAATTAGGCGGTGAGGAAAAACTAGTCAGTTTTAACATTATCAGTCTATATACACGTATACCGATAAATAGAGGCAGTTAGAAACGAACTCATTTCTGACGAAGAACTTGAACTTAGAATAAAAGTGCCCCTTGAGGATATAATGCCGGGAGTGCAGCTATGCCTGACTTCCACAGCATTTAAATTCTAAGGGAAAATATACAAAGAAACTGAGGGATTTAACATTGGGTCATCAATATCTCCGATTGGTGGGAAAAATTAGCAATTGAAACATTCAGCCTCACCCAAAAAGTATGGTGGAGGTATGTGGATAACACATTCACCTTACTTAGAACACATGACATAAATAGATTTTTCGAACACACGAACTTGAAGGTGGAAGCAATTCATTTGACTTATGAATTTGGAAGTGAAGAAGGGGAGCTTCCAATGCTAGATTGTAGCGTAAAAAGGAAAGAAGATGGGAGGTTAAACACTTGTGTTTGCAGGAAAGCCATATATTTAAACCCGAATTTGGATTTCCGATCGTCCCTCCCTATGGCAGTAAAAATAAGATTGATGTAATGTCTAAGTAATGGGGCACATAAGCTAAGTAGTACCAAGGAAAATCTAAGACAGGAAAGGAGGCATACAAGAGAAGCTGTGAAACGTAATAATTACCCTGATAAAAGTGTGTAGGAAAATGCTGAAATAAAATAATAATAATATATATTTTTGCGCTACCACAGTACCGGAGTTACATATATTCATCTTGTCTTATGTAATGCAGCATTACGTGGTATTGATTAACTGTTTATTTCATGCTTCTGCAGGCTTTCGGCTTTCTAAACCTATTCCAATCATCAATTTCTAGTCAAAATCTTTTATCTCATTAAAAATCAAGAAAAGTATTTTAGTCAGTTACACTCCACACCTCAATTTGCATATTCAATTAAGGACAACATCATGGTAAATCCTCAAAAACTAACTAAACTGTGCTTTATTATTATGAAGTGTTTATTTTAGGTAATTACCAAACTTCATGAAGCTAATGTTTTGTTATCATTTTTGTTGACTTCTTATTCTTGGAGTCTTTATGTAAGCCATTTTATTGGACAATTTTCTGAGAATTGTGGAGTTTTATATGGATTGCAAGGTATGCGCTTTTTTTAGATTCATCACTGATAAATTTGATGTGACTTCAACTTAAACAATGTAGATTTTGTCACTCACTCTCACTTATAATTACATGTCACCCTGGTTAATACTCGCTCGAAATTTATCCTCATTGATGGAAAATATCTGCATTACAGACTTCAGTTGATGTGTCCCAATAAGAGATTTCATCAACAATCCAAACTTAAAAAAGCCACTCATTAAAACTTCCACTGTCTACCTATAATTATATATCTAACGACATACTCTATCAAATGAAGTAACCTTTGGGTGGGTCAAAAACTCTTAAACATTTGTTATTCATATTCGGTGGCAATACAAATAGAAAACAAGGATATAGTAATAACTATTTGTAGTAGATTGAAATATCAATAGTTTAAATTAACAGAATTGTTGTACCGTGTTTGAGTGTAATTGTACATTACGAACATATACCCCTTCGTCCATGGTTTTATTTTATCTTAGTGTGGGGAGAATGAAGTTAGTCAGTTCAACTAGTTTGCAGTATGTAGTCAAGAAATAAAATATTAGTTATTTCTAATTCTTCTGACATCTTAGTTTATTTATTGAGTACACTTCACAACAGCCTTGTTAATAATAATCCATAGTTTGAAACCATAGTTGTGAATGTTTTTCATTGCCATTTGAAAACTTTCAATAACACATTAAGGATTCCCAGCCAAATTTCATTTCATTGAAATTTTCTGATTTTGAATATTATTTTTATATACGACTTACTTACATTTACCGATTTGTGTTATTTATTTTATTATTCAGATGAGGAGCATAAGTTTTCCCATATTTCGTAGTCACGAAGCAATGCATTCGATTCATAAAAATCACTGACGCAGACGCATCGATCTGTGTATGAAAACATATATTACTCAGCTGAAGGTACGACATATGGATGAAACTCACTACAAAATATTTATTCTATAGTACTAAACGCTCTGTTGTTTATTCATTATATACTGATGAGGCTTCAGGAAAAACGTGTGTACTTGACTAGCTCTAAAGACAAGTCGGTATTGTGAACTGATAAACTTTCATAAACAAGCGTCTGTGTTACTTATGATAAAAAATTTTTATTTTCTGCAAAATAAAATGCAACCTTAAAATGTTGAGATAATAAACGTAATCTACACAATTTAATAATCTATAATGTCAATACCCAGAAAATGAAGATTCTTATATTTCTTTTAGAAGTATACAGGGTTTTCAAGATTGTGTAAAAAATTATGAATTACATCAGTACAGTGAATCGATACTTCCAATAATCCTTTTCCTATCGGTTGTTATCATGCCTCAGATCAGCTGAAAAGCGTGACTTGTTGATGAGAGTAAACAATCACCTTGTTCTGTAGTTCATTCTTCTCTTTCTCTTCTAAAATATGTGTTTCTTTAATGTAAAACATTTGGCAACTTGGATTGAGTGAGTAGTGCACACTTTTATTTATTTATTGATTGACTAAAACATAAATCCGGCACATAATATATGGGTACGAAGAAATGCTCCACACAAAATCGGGTAGTTTGTGTGGGTTGTGAGATACTGGTCGGACGTGTAGACTGATGCAAGTGGTTGAATGAAAGCGGCCACCTGTCTCCCCCCGAGCCTTTGGCTTAAAGTCAGATCCACAAGGCAACCAATGCATGCATTGGAATCAGGGTTTTCCAGCTCCGTTAAGTCAACCCGAATGTCCACCAGTCCCAGTATGACGAGGTGTTCCACATCTTTAATGACAATATTCATATGCAGAGTGACTGTGATGAATTCTTATTTGTTCGATCTGTCTATTTATCTTAAACTTTGCCATGGATGACATTCTGGAGCCATCTGTGAGAGACGTGTGTGTTGGCGGTGTAGATTTGCTTCCTATTGAAAGACCTTTTGACCTCGAGAATGCAGGTGATATCGTCTTATTGTGCGATAGCATGCAGGCTGCCCAAATGGCGCGTAATAGGTTGGTGATCAGTGTCTGTAAGTATAGTATGTGCTTTTTACCATCTGAGTGCAAGGTGTTGTTACAAGATTGGCAGGAGCGTGCACCTGGACTCACTCCAGCAGATGGACTGCTTGAAGTTATCGATAAGTTCGTGTATATGAGTAGTTGTGTGGGTGCTGGCGGAGGTATGACGGACAAGATTTCCAACTGTATCATGAACGCTAGGGTGGCGTACGTCAAATGACACGGGGCTTGGCGAATTAATGTATGTCGTGTAGATGTTAGACCTTCTTAGTATTTAACCACCAAGGTCGGCTTTACAGTGCATCAGTGCGCTGTCTTGTTCTACACCTTCGAAAACTGGTTATAGGATTAGGCGACAAAATTGAATTTCACAGTATGGAAGTTATGCAGAAGAATTTTAGAAATCACAAAGACCATCTCATATCAGAAGCAGCTCATGTCAAAGGAAATGGAGTCTGTCTGAATTTGATCTGGTCCCAACAACTGCGCGTCGGCTACCATCAAGTGAGAGAATCAACATAAATGTGATTATTAATTTCAGTGTGGAGTTATTGGAAGTTGTAATGCTGGCACGCCATCACACCAGCTGTGTTTCAGACAAGTAATTACAAATGACATGAGTCTGGGAGAGTTAATGTCTGTTGTGTGGATGTTTGACTTCCTTGGAATTTAACCACTCTGAAGATGAATTGTCCTTATGACCCAGCATAAGCCAATACAGCAGTTTTGTAGAGACGCGTAAGCACTCGATTCCCAGACGATGGATGACAAGTTCCAATCCCATTCCACCTACTTCAACCCGTTGAAATATGTAGTAAATGAGCTGGAGAAGCATTGATAAGAAAACATCTAATCTTGCACTTGAACAAGGTGTGTGTAGACATGAAACATACTTGTTTTTAGTGTCTAAACAGTCTGTATGTAAGTCTGTCTGTAAGTTTATTTTATTTTCATATTATTTTTATTAGTAGTTTTCATGTTAAGCCTAGGTTTTAGCTTCATGTTTACTATGTTGGGGCATTTAGGGACCATACGGTCATAGTTTGTTTAGGGATGCTCTGGCATAGGAAAGCTATATATCAATGGATAGCTCTCGACGAAATCTACCCATTAGTACCGGTATCACACCTCATAGCTTCTCCTCAGCCGAATAGGGAAATTTTTCAAAGGCTACAGGGGAAACCTGTTTCTAGGCCTAGAGTTCATGCCGCTGGCTGTTCTCTTGACATTTTAACTCCGTCCCTGTAGGAGTCACGGTTTCGGAGCTATGGCTTCTTTGATTTCAGGAGTTATCCTCCTACTTTAGGGTTTCTTAGGGTGAACATGCTCTTTCATTTCATCCACGATGTTATCGGCGACGGGGAGCTGATAATGAAACCGAGGCTGACCGGCAGCTTAACCGGACTTCTACTGATATGACTGTGGCGACGGTATCAGTAGGAGATAACTTGGGTCGTCACACCGTTCCTAGCGTAGCTCCGTTGGTAGTAGCAACGGGCACCAACCAAATTTGTCAAACCTTACAACCTACTGATACACTGGCGACGGTATCAGTGGGGGCTGGACTTAGTCGTCATCAATCCAACCCGATGAACCAAACGAATTCAAAAAACATCATGCCGGATCGGGCGTGGCCCGGATTAACAACGACCGCGCTCTCTGCTGCCGTGTCACAGGGCAGAAGTGATAAGTACACTACTGAGACACACCAGGCCGTGTGTGACCGGCCTCAAGCAGATGTCCCCTGGGCTCTGCGGTCACGCAACACTAACCTTTCTTCTATTTCAAGTACCCAAAGACTAAACTCAGGCGTGAGGCCAGCAACCCCACCCTGTAAACAAACCTGCTACAGAAACTTCAGCGTGAACAATCTCCTTGCGTCAAAAGAAAAAGTCTGTGTGGGGACATGGAATATCCGCACCATGTACGAGACTAGCAAAGCTGCCCAGACCGCAAGCGAAATGAGGAGATACGGAATACAAGTATTGGGGATCTGCGAAAGCAGATGGAACGGAAACGGACTAACCAAATTGTCAACAGGTGAGTCAGTGATTTACTCCGGTCACCCAGAAGACAACCACACACACACCGAGGGCGTGGCTATAATGATGTCACCAACGGCAACCAAGGCTCTGATACAATGGGAGGCGATCTCACCCAGAATAATGAGCGCCAGATTTAACTCCAAAGGAAGAAAAGTGTCAATAATCCAATGTTATGCACCCACAAACAACGCAGACCTCGAAAAGAAAGAAGAATTCTACAGACAACTACAGGCAGCAATAGACAATACTCCAGCCGGTGACATTAAAATACAAATGGGAGACATGAACGCCAAACTTGGACCTAACAACACAGGAAGGGAACTCATCATGGGTAGAGAAGCTCTGGGAGAGATGAATGAAAATGGAGAACTCTTCGCCGACTTCTGCGCCTTCAATGAACTAGTGATTGGTGGCAGCGTATACAAACACAAGGATATTCACAAGGCTACATGGGTGTCACCAGATGGGCGAACCAAAAACCAAATTGACTTCATCACAATCTCGAGGAAGTGGAGGCGCAGCCTACTGGACAAAAAAGCAAGAAGAGGAGCAGACGTTGGCTCAGACCACTACCTCGTACAAGGAACAATCCAACTCAAATTAAAAGCTTTCAGAGAAACAGGGCCTGCAGATAGACCACAAGCCAAGTTCAACACACAAAAACTAAAGGACCAGGATACAAAGGATATCTTTACTGCAAGCATAAAGGACAAAGCTGAGACACAAATCAACACTGGTGAAGAGGTCAGCGTCGAAAAACACTGGGACAACCTGAAAGCGGTATGGAGCGAAACCTGCATGGAAGTTCTGGGCAGAAAGAAGAGACAGGACAAACCGTGGCTCACGACGGACACTTGGAGGCTAATAGAAGAGAGAAGGATGGTGAAACAAAAGATTATCCAGTGCACCGACGAGCAACAGAAACAGGAGTTGAATGCAAGCTACAATACACTGAACAAAGGAGTAAAGAAGAGTGCCAGAGAAGACAAAAGAAAGTATTATGAAGCCATGGCCAATGAAGCAGAACAAGCAGCAGGCAAAGGAGACCTCTCAACACTCTACCAAACAACTAGGTACCTCTCAGGCAAAAATTCGTCACAAATTAAGCCAGTGAAGGATGACAATGGAAAGTCAATCAACAAAGAAGTGGAGCAAGGGAAACACTGGGCTGAACACTTCAAAAGACTACTAAACCGACCGCCACCTACAACGCGCCCAACAATACCAACACCGGAAGCAGAATTACCAGTGAACATCAACCCCCCGAGGAGAACAGAAGTCCTGAAGGCAATCAAGATGCTGAAAGCTGGAAAAGCAGCAGGACCAGATGGAATCCCAGCAGAAGCATTGAAAATAGACCCAGAGACAACAGCAGACTTGATGACGCCACTACTGGAGAAGGTGTGGAAAGAAGGCAAAGTACCCGAGGATTGGAAGAAAGGATACTTATTCAAACTGCCAAAGAAAGGAGACTTAAGTCAATGCAAGAACTGGCGTGGAATTATGCTTCTGTCCATCCCAAGCGAAATACTAAGCCGCATCATCCTGGAGAGAATCAAACATGCCAACCTGGATGAAAAACTTCGACCGGAACAGGCTGGATTCAGGAGAAACAAGTCATACATTGATCAGATCGCCACATTACAGATCATGATTGAACAGACCTTGGAATGGCAGTCGCCTCTCTATCTCAACTTCATCGACTGTGAAAAGGCATTCGACAGCGTCGATCGAGAGGTGATTTGGCAACTACTTCGCTACTATGGGTTGCCACCAACAATTATACATCTCATCCAACAGCTGTACGACAATGCTGCATGCCAAGTCATCCACAACAGGAAAATTACGGAATCCTTCGAAGTGAGGACAGGAGTAAGACAAGCTGGCTGCCTACTATCGCCAATGATTTTCCTGATTGCAGTAGACTGGATAATGCGACAAACAGCGGGCAATGAGGAAACAGGCATAAAATGGACTTACACAAAGAACTTGGAGGATCTGGACTTCACCGATGATATATGTCTGATTTCCCACAAACTGGAAGATATGCAAGTGAAAAGCAACAAGTTGGCAGAAGAAGCATCAAAGATAGGACTCCAGGTGAACATAGAGAAAACGGAGGTGATGAAGATTCCTGGCCAACACCAACAGCCACAGCAACAACAACAGACAGCAATCAGCATAAATGGAAGGAACCTGAAAGAAACTACCTCCTTTACCTACCTGGGAAGCATTGTTTCAACTACAGGCGGAACTGACGAGGATATCAAAGCAAGGATCGGGAAAGCAAGGCAAGCTTTCATTACTCTCAAGTCTGTGTGGAGGTCAAAAGCATTCAGCGTCAAAAATAAGATCCGGATTTTCAACTCCAATGTGAAGTCAGTCAGTGCTACTATACGGATCAGAGACTTGGCGTGTCACAAAGAGCACCTCAAACAAGCTACAGACCTTCATTAACAGATGTCTTCGCTCAATACTGAAGATCAGATGGCCGGAAAGGATCAGCAACAAAGATCTCTGGGAGCGAACCAACACACCCGGAACCGATTGTGAAACAAATACTCAGGAAGAAATGGAGATGGATTGGCCACACTCTGAGGAAACCAGCAAGTGACATCACTATACAAGCCCTCGATTGGAACCCGAAAGGGAAGCGACGAGTTGGTCGTCCAAGGGTGACCTGGAGGAGATCATGTGAAGAGGAGATGAATGCATGTGGGCAGACCTGGAACCAGGTGAAAACTCTAGCAGAGAACCGAACGCAATGGAGACGCATGGCTGAAGCCCCATGTTCCTCTAGGAACTAAAGGAAATAATAATAATAATCACCTTGTTCACTCAATCAGATTTCTTTCTTACTTCATATATTGTTGAAACCATCCATATGTCAGTTTATCTACTGGTCTGCCTGAACTCATCCTACTCTGAATTCACATGCCATTTTCGTATAAGGAGGCATAATTAATTAGATGAGCTGAAAAGTAATAACAACAAGTGAATTTCGTGCATGTACGACGACCTACCAGAAAAGAAACATAAATTCGAAGGCATCAATTAGGATAGAAAACGAAATTCTGTTTGATGGCAACCTTCACCACATCTGTTTCTAGTTTTATACAGGTTTTAATTTCAGTGTGAATTTCGTCACTAAGCAATATCATATAGTCGTTGAAAATCAAGGAGCACTGGGTGAGTGCTAAATTAGCAGGAATCATAAGATTTTAGGGCAGACCTTTAACCATCCCTGGTGGTGTTGTCCATGAGTGCCACTGAAGAGTCCCAAACCAGACCTGAAAAACGGTCTAGTAATCTCTGGTTTTCGACGGTGATGCTGGTTCGCGATGAAATGGAACTTAATGGCGGTAAGTTTATTGCCAACCATTCATGAATATCAACTCAATGAAAGGGTAATAATTAACCGATAAAAGGGAAATAAGAGTGAACACTGTGGAACTTAAAAAAGTGTCTATAAAATGCATAATTTGTCCCAAAAACAAGAATAAATGAGTGAAAAAAGTATTAAAAGCGAATACATACGAACAATTCAAAGTGAAGCAAGAAAATAAATTTGGTAGTTGGAATAAAAGTAACTTGTGAATAGAATATTAGGAGGTGGAGGTAACCAAAGCAAGGGAAAGGGCTATATGAATTGTTTCTGCACTCAAGGAGTTGGCTTATTCTGGCGGATTCCAAATTCCGCTGTTGTATATAGAAGGTGAACTTGAAAAGCAAACCTAAGGTTACAAGAAATACGGTAGATGACTAAACGCTTAGTTAAAGGAAAATTCTGTGATCAATATCAACAAGACGGCCTAGAATATAGCGACGAACTGACTTTGTTTAAACAACACTTAACCATGCAGAATGATACTCAGGAATCCGACGATGAACACATCTAACTGTACTCTAAGTATAACATTTAGAATTAAAAAATAAAAATATTTTGAGATTATTATGTAAAGGTAGTGTTAGTAAAGCACTTAATATCACGAGATTGTAAGTAAGAGCAGCTCAGTTAAATATAAGAGAAATGGGTGATGAAATAATAGTAGAATAATAAAGCGATATTCTAAGAGTTTCGATTTCAATATAATAAATTGAAACAAACTGGAATTGTTGAGGATATAATGCATATGCACGATAACGTTGGAGAATGATAAGTTAAACAATGGTATGAATGAATAGAGGACGACATAATAAGTGAAATTGTGGGAAAATAACAGATCACCATAGAAATGCATGCTGGAACTTTAAATCAATATATATACGGAATTCACTTTCGGTTAATCAGGTTACCACTGCATCTGAGTAGTGTGGTAATCTACTCTAAGCCTGCCAAATAACCACGTGAAAAGCTGTGTCTGAATCTATGGAATCGTTTGTATCATGCCTATCTGCGTCTACTGATACGAACGCTAAGTAGTGTTGTTCTTGTGAATGAAACACTTTTCCGCACTCCGATTCTTTTTGGATGGATTTTATCCTCTCTTAATATGTAAATGTTATTGCACCTATCATTCAATAAAATGCAGTGATTTGAGGCAACATGAGGAAGTCAAGCGTCCAAGTTTGTTCTTCTGAGTATGTTCTTGGCTTTAATTTCCCGTCAGGATAAAATATCCTGATGAATGTGTTGAGTAGGTGTTTATTTTCCAAACTCACCGCATTGCCTTCCACTGGTTGCCTAACGAGCATGTTATTCTCAGTCAATAAAGTTTTCTCAATTAGACGTTGCTTTTTAGATTAGTATTACTTGATAATGAGCTTTGTGAGATATTTACGATACAACAAAATCTTCCTACATTCCACAGTTCAATTTCTCTTACGTCATCAAAACAATTTATTTAACCTTAAGGAAAAAATACTAATTGGGACAAAAACTAAGAAGTAGCAGGTGTTAGTTCATCCATTTATATCCACATCAACCTGCACACATGAGTGGATCTTCTTCGTTCCTTATAATACTGATATTTGCTTGTGGATTTTACATTTGAGTGAGGTGAATTGATAGTCCTGAGTTGGTTATTCTTGTAGTTTCCCTTTTATATAACTTGGACGAGTTGTTTATTTGTCTTGAACATGGTTTAGTCTGTTTTATGACACCATATAATTGAGTATTCTTTAACTTGGTTAAAATGTATGAATATGAACTTTGTTTATTTGCAGTACTAACAGTTGAATTGAAATTGAATGCTTGTCTAGCACAACAAAAATTAAAGTTCCGGAGTATTTGAGAGAAAGCCTGTTATTTCTACATGACTGTTTGTAATATCAATCATTTCCTCAAATAGTGCATTCGCAAATAGGAATTCTACATAGAATGAAAAGCATACTCATGTTAATATCGTCAGTCCTAATAAGCGATCGAAAACTGTCTCCCAAACTTTTGATTGTCTGAATCACCGTTACATTTTAATTTTGTTACCATTCAGCCATGTTTCCTACCACACTTTAAGAATTTAATTACTCAAAGCACCAACTCGTAGTTCACAAGTCAACAGTGAAAATCGAAATAGTTCATCAATATCTGTCTCTCTGTTACTCATGTAAAACGTCTAGAAATGCAGATAAATACAAGAAATACAAGAAAGCAATTGAGTATCTGAATTTACATGGAATGACTGGTACTTTGATCATGAATAATATGTATTCTTCTTGGAAAGTGAGACTTTGAAATAGTGTATTCGAAGTAACCTTTTCAGAGTGAAATAAAGGGCTTCAGAAGACAGTCTGCATTTCACTCTCTTTTCTTCTGTCTTTTCCAAATGCCTCGACGATTGTCCCGAAACTATTTCCCCCTTCAGATGACCTCTTCCTTATGAGCTTTGGGCGAATGTAGTTATCCGCACCATAAATTCGATAAACCGCGCACAAATCTGCGAAATGAATATCCAGTTATTTCCGGTTCATTATGGATTCATTCCTTGTTTTCATTCGTTAATTCGGTGCATAGGCGTAAACTGATCCTCATAAAATTGTTACTGTAAATTCTTCTTGCTCTAATTATGTATCTATAGTGCTAAGAGGTTAAAACATATAATCCATTCAATTGGAACTTTTGATATTTCTGGCAACCAAATTTAGCATTTCTCGAGTTTTCTATATAATTTCAGTGAAAAGTCTCTCACGAATGTACATCAATTGGAGGATCGTTAGGAGCTAGGAAGAACTAGACATCTGTTGTAACTCGCTGTGCGACTTCTCAGCACTGTGCGCCAACAACCCCATCATGGATTGAATGAATGACGTATGCATCACTCTGTGAACTCGTTGACCTTTCGTACTCTCGGCTGGAGTGTAATTACTCATGAATTGTCACTGTCAGTCAGTGATACGACGCTGTTGACAAACAGTGTCCTCGATAGACATCCACTTTGCAGTAGATATTATGGACCCTACCAGTTATGACTTCTCATCAGAACTCCAGGATATCCATCCTGCAGCCACTGAATAGTTTTAAATAAGGACTCACCAGGTGTCTTGTCCTGCTTGTTTCCAATGATTCTCTAAATGCTATCGTTTCACGACGAAACCTACCTTGCAGTTGACCGAAACTCTCCAAACCCCGGGAATTCTAACATCACCCGCCTGAACAGCAGTGGCTAGAGCCTTATTATAAGACTTCAATAGGAAATGAGGTTTATCTGATCAGTAGGTAAAATGGATGCTACAAAAGAAGTGTGATAAATCTTTGGGACAAATTTTGATGAAATAAAGTCGTTCGAATGACTGATCTCAAAGTTTTAGCGCGTGGTTAAGCTGAGTAAAGTAAATAAATATTCAAGCTAAAATGTTCATATTCAAGTTTCTCCCACATTACCTTTGTTTAATGTGATTCTTTAGATATACTAGTTAGCGAATCCTGGTGCGTGGAGTTTTAAATTACTTTGACAGTGATGTCACGCATGTATGATTGGATTGAAATGCTTATTTTAGTCGCGGAAAGCATTTGTATAATTCAGGGATCCATTTGAATCTACTGAAAATGTAGGCAAATTGATGAGCACTGGAAGTAAATCTTCGGAGATTTCGGCGGTTGATTTGACCTACAAGGCTTTCAGGTAAAGCTAGTGAAATAAATAAACGTGTTTTTCAGGAGAAGTAATGCTTTCTACCTTTTTGTGCAATATTTTGCTTGTCGAATGCAGAGGTGAGTGTGTTCAAACAGAGTAGGTGTGATTTAAGATAATCCTACTGATAAAAGATAGTTTTAAATGAATCAAGAATAATAATAATTATAGTAATAATAATGATAATAATAATAGGTAAAATAATCAGTAAGACGTATTACCATGGTAGATTCAGAGTCACGACCATCTCCTTCTGTACACAGAGACCTGGTTTATAAACTCGAATTGTACAAGCCTCCGCAATCGCAAGCATCTTTCTGTTTCTTTGTCTGCTGACAACAGTGAATGACTTGACAGCGTCGATATCATGTCCGTAGTCCACAAGATGTTTTGTTATCGAGGATTTGGGCCATTTACACTGAGCTGTTTTCAACCATTTTGACAAATCCTCCATCATGTGAGTAGATAATCGCCCATCAATACGACCTATGTATTTGCTTCCACAAACACACTCAAATTGATATACGCAGTTTGAAGTGTCGAGGATTGGCGACTGGTCTTTCCCAGATTTTTGAAGCACTCGTTTAGTGGTGTTAAGGAAAAAAATTTTGCAGTGTAATAAGTTCTCTAGATAGCTTTATCGAGTCTTCGTCTGACTACATCCTGTACATCATCTCCTTTGAATGGCAAATTGATATAGACAGATTTCTTCGGAATTGTTTGGATAGTTTTGCAGGGGCTAATTTCTTTAGAGTATTTATCAATAAACTTCTCAGGATATCCATTCTTAGATAGAATATCCTTCAGAGCTTTTATCTCACGCTCATTTGCACTGTCAGAACAAATTTTTCGCGCTCTATTGAACAGTGTTCTAAGTTCTTTTTATACTGAATTGGAACAAAGCTCTTGAAATGCATGTACTGTCTTGTCCATGAAGACTTTCTAAATATAGATCTTTCGATTGTGCCATCATTCACTTTCACTAAAAGGACGTCTAGGAATTCAATAGCATTGTTTTCCTCGTGTTCTACTGTGAAATTGAGATTCGGGTGGCATGAGTTGAATTTTATCAACATGTCTTCAGCTTTTGATCTGTTTCCACAGACAATAAAAATGTCATCAACATATACATCCGTTTCTTGTATATGTTGCTGCAAGGTACCGGTTTCTAGGCCTGACAATAATAAGTCTGCGAAAAGTGGTCCCAAAGGGCTTCCCATTGCGACACCATCAACTTGACGGAATGGACGCCCGTCGAATTGGAATTGGACATTTTTAGTGCATTAAAGTAACAATTTCCTCAATCCCGATGTTGGAATGGGTATGTCTTCAGCTTCTTTACATATGAAGTCGATAGTCTCAACAACTGGCACATTTGTGAAGAGGGAGGTGACATCGAAAGAGACCAGATGCTTATCAGATACATTGAAATCTCTAATTTGCTTGACAAACTGAAATGAATCAGAAACTATATACCTTCGGAAACGTTTTCGCAAGGGCTGCAACAATTCACAAAGCCACTGTGCTAATTTGTGGTATGGTGAGTTTATCGTAGAGAGTATAGGTCTTAACGGCGCTCCTGGTTTGTGCATTTTTACGCGTCCGTATAATTTTGGGATTTGTGACCCGGTCAGTTTGATAATCCTAAATGTATTTACATCTTTTTGAAGAGTTGCTGTAGATGCTGCACAATTTTCGTTTCGGTCGATAACGTTTGATCTTTTGCATGATTATCCAATTTGAATTTAGATTCATCAGAGAGAATTTGATGCATTTTCTCGAGATAATCTATCTTATTCATTGGCACTACACTTTGTCCTATATCAGCTTGTAAAATAACAAGATTATTGTCTTTTCGGAGATTGTTTAGAGATCTCCAGTGTTCTTTGGTGATATGCGACTTTTGATTGGCCGGCATGATTCGAAATTGATGAGCAATATCAACCATCTTTGATTTCAAGCAGCTTTCGCTTTCATTGGACGTAGCATGTAGCCCCATAAGTTCGTCATAAAGATTTTTAAATTGGCATTCGATATCATTTTGCTCTATCTTTTTCATGGGAACACAGAAGTTGAATCCCAATGACAGAATTTCTGCCTGTTCGTTTGATAGGGAAACATTAGATAAATTGTGAACATAATTAGATATATCCACTGGGAAAATTTCATCTGGCGGTTCCGGATGTAGTAACCGCTTAAGTTGCTTTTCTTCTGACTCTTTCGTCTTTTTAGAATTGGCATACAGATATGTAGTGAAGTTAAGATAACATACGAAGTTTAAGTCATTTTGTACACTGATCAGATTACTTGATAATACGCAAAAATTACTTATTTCATATATTTCAGGACACAAATGTGATTCAGCAAGACGGTAAAGATTTGCCCGTGTAGGTCTCAAATGATCTTTACGCGAGGATTTGTAAAATATAGAAAATCAAAACAAATGATTCAGCGAAGAGACTCTTTTCAACGAATTTATCATCAAGCTGTACAATCGTATATATATGGTTTTTAAGAAGTTATATCCGGTGAGGGAATTGAAACATAGGTGTGAATGCATGAAATAATAATAATATGAAGTGCAATTAAAACTAAAATGTTTGTGATTATAATCGTAGTTAAAGGTCAAGTGGCAAAGCAAATTAGTGTCATATATAGAATAATTCATAGGATGGATAGAACTTGAAAAAGGTGTGCAATTATAAGATTAGTAGACAAATCGAAAAAATAAAAACGTTACGTAATATTGTGTGAAATTTAATAGCATAGAATTTAATGTTGCATAAAGGAATTGATTTAGAATGACAAGTGGAACAAGTGAAATAATACCGGGGACAATTAAAAATGAGAGTAGTAATAGTAACAATTGACTTAATAAGGAAGAGTATACAAATTGAATAGACAAAAATGAAAAAATGAAAAAATGGAGAGTTGGTAGAGCTAAAGTATGATTGGGGATTACCATACTTTAGCATAGAGGGATTAAGACCATGAAAGTTGGAGGGGTTGAACGAACTTCTTCTGTACACAGAGATCTGGCTTTTCTGTTTCGATAGCCAAAGCTTCAGCAATACAGATGAGTCGGGTACGTAGGGATTTGGGTAGATTACTCTTTGCCTTGTAGATGACTTTGAAGGCGGAGGCTATAGAGATAGGGTGATCATTCTCGACCAGATGTTCAATGATCGCGCTTCTTATTGCTCCACTACCACCTTTTCGTAACCATGCAGGATAGTGTTCTTGCACCCTCTTGGACAAAACTCGTGTCGAACGACCGATATACCTAGCTCCACAAGAGCAGGTGAATTGATAAACACACATAGAGTTGGTCAACAGCGGGATTTTGTCCTTCAGGTTATTGAACAATAATGGTCGACTAGAAAAGGCTATTCTCAGGGATGCAGCAGGGAATGTTCTTTTCAGGGATTGTGATATCCTCCGTTTCATGATATCGGAAGCTAAGTCCCCTTTGAATTCCAAGCTCATGTAAAGTGTCTTCTTGGGTACGGTTGATAACTCACGTTTTTTAGGATTTGAATGAATATTCTTATCTATAAAACGTGGTGGAAATCCATTTTCTATTAGGACTTTCCTCAAGATGTATAGCTCATCTTCCACAGTATCAGGGCTACATATGCGCCGAATACGAGTGGCAAGCGACCGGATCAGGTTTCGTTTTCGACCAATGGGTAACCAACTGTAGAAATTTGTCAGTTGACCATTCCATGACAGCTTGCGATAAATCGATCTTTTCAGGGTTCCATCAGTCCTTCTTGATAAGTTCACATCGAGGAAATGCATGCTAGACTCGTTCTCCATTTCGAGTGTGAATTTTATCGCCGGATGGCAACCATTAAATACATCTAATATATTATTTAAGTTACAATCACTATTACAAATAATAAAGGTGTCATCTACGTACCTTTTATACATTTGAAAACTTTGGATTATAGGCTTCAGCTGATCATTTTCTAGACTGGACATAAAACAGTCTGCAAGGAGAGGACCCAAGGGAGAACCCATTGCAATACCATCCTTCTGTCTGTAGATAGCTTCATTAAAAGTAAACTGTACATTCAATGTACATCTCAGAAGTAGTTCTTTCAGATCTGTAGTGGGTATTCCTATATTCAATTTGTTGTCTTCTATATATTTGCATATAAAACATATAGTTTCTGTCAGTGGAACGTTCGTAAATAGGGATTCTACGTCCAAAGACAACATATGTTTATTCGACGCATTTATATCCTGTATACATTCAACAAATTGGAAGGTGTCCCGGAGAGAATGATTAGATAGCTGTTCCCTGACAGGTTCAAGGATTTCAGCTAGCCATCCAGCTACTGGATGATAGGGCGATCCAGACATATCCAAGATAGGGCGGAGTGGAAGGCCAGCTTTGTGTATTTTCGGTAGACCGTAGAGTCTTGGTATTAGAGATCCTGTTGGTCTGATCTTTTCGTATAATTCTTCACGAATGAGATGATTGTTCTTCATTCTTTTTAAAGCTTCTGTAAGTTCTTTTTCAATTAAATCCGTCTTATTTTTCTCGTTCGGTTTCGAGAATTTACTGCTGTCTGAAAGTAGAGCTGACATTTTTTCGACATAATCTTCACGATCCATAATAACAACACCTGCACCCTTGTCAGGGCGTGTTAGTAATATATCGTTGTTATGCGTCAAAAGTTTAAGTTCTTCTTTGTGCTGTTTGGTCAAGAGACTTTGCATTTTTGATCTTGCATTAAGGTATTGATTGCAAGAGTCAGTGATTGTAGATTTGAAGCATTGGAAGTCCTGTTCTGACGATGGTGTGAGATCATAAGTTTGACTGAGTAGATTCTCAAACTGGACATGTGTATTTAGCTTGTTGATATTGAGATTAACATCGCAAAACTTCGAACCCATTGACAAGGCTTCCATTTGCAATTTTGATAGGGATATGGAAGAGTGATTGAACACGTATCTCTCACAATTCTCAGGAAATTTTCGAAGACATTCGATAGATTTTAGGCTATTAGATAGCTTAGAATTAAAAGACATTGTTTGTTGGTTGGTGACCACGTTGACATATTCATTAAACGTTTGACGTTCTTCAATCGATAAGTCATATAGAGCAGAAGATCTTTGCGATATATTCCTTTCTAACTGAGGGATTCGTGAACTAATAGAGTCAATGTGATTTAATGTGTGTCTCTTGAGAGATTTTGCATTGGGATATATGTGATTGCGTCAGAGAACTTTCCAATACCATTTCGGATACTCATGATTATTGATGCATTCATTAAGAAAACAAATCTCCGCATTCACCACGGCAAGTTTTACAGAATAACGCAGAAACCCATTGAGTTCCTTTACTGTCGAGGGATCTTTGCTATTTTTTAAATCATGGAAAATTCCCATTGTAACATATAGAAAATCAAAACAAATGATTCAGCGAAGAGACTCTTTTCAACGAATTTATCATCAAGCTGTACAATCGTATATATATGGTTTTTAAGAAGTTATATCCGGTGAGGGAATTGAAACATAGGTGTGAATGCATGAAATAATAATAATATGAAGTGCAATTAAAACTAAAATGTTTGTGATTATAATCGTAGTTAAAGGTCAAGTGGCAAAGCAAATTAATGTCATATATAGAATATAGAAAATCAAAACAAATGATTCAGCGAAGAGACTCTTTTCAACGAATTTATCATCAAGCTGTACAATCGTATATATATGGTTTTTAAGAAGTTATATCCGGTGAGGGAATTGAAACATAGGTGTGAATGCATGAAATAATAATAATATGAAGTGCAATTAAAACTAAAATGTTTGTGATTATAATCGTAGTTAAAGGTCAAGTGGCAAAGCAAATTAATGTCATATATAGAATAATTCATAGGATGGGTAGAACTTGAAAAAGGTGTGCAATTATAAGATTAGTAGACAAATCGAAAAAATAAAAACGTTACGTAATATTGTGTGAAATTTAATAGCATAGAATTTAATGTTGCATAAAGGAATTGATTTAGAATGACAAGTGGAACAAGTGAAATAATACCGGGGACAATTAAAAATGAGAGTAGTAATAGTAACAATTGACTTAATAAGGAGGAGTATACAAATTGAATAGACAAAAATGAAAAAATGAAAAAATGGAGAGTTGGTAGAGCTAAAGTATGATTGGGGATTACCATACTTTAGCATAGAGGGATTAAGACCATGAAAGTTGGAGGGGTTGAACGAACTTCTTCTGTACACAGAGATCTGGCTTTTCTGTTTCGATAGCCAAAGCTTCAGCAATACAGATGAGTCGGGTACGTAGGGATTTGGGTAGATTACTCTTTGCCTTGTAGATGACTTTGAAGGCGGAGGCTATAGAGATAGGGTGATCATTCTCGACCAGATGTTCAATGATCGCGCTTCTTATTGCTCCACTACCACCTTTTCGTAACCATGCAGGATAGTGTTCTTGCACCCTCTTGGACAAAACTCGTGTCGAACGACCGATATACCTAGCTCCACAAGAGCAGGTGAATTGATAAACACACATAGAGTTGGTCAACAGCGGGATTTTGTCCTTCAGGTTATTGAACAATAATGGTCGACTAGAAAAGGCTATTCTCAGGGATGCAGCAGGGAATGTTCTTTTCAGGGATTGTGATATCCTCCGTTTCATGATATCGGAAGCTAAGTCCCCTTTGAATTCCAAGCTCATGTAAAGTGTCTTCTTGGGTACGGTTGATAACTCACGTTTTTTAGGATTTGAATGAATATTCTTATCTATAAAACGTGGTGGAAATCCATTTTCTATTAGGACTTTCCTCAAGATGTATAGCTCATCTTCCACAGTATCAGGGCTACATATGCGCCGAATACGAGTGGCAAGCGACCGGATCAGGTTTCGTTTTCGACCAATATATAGAATAATTCATAGGATGGATAGAACTTGAAAAAGGTGTGCAATTATAAGATTAGTAGACAAATCGAAAAAATAAAAACGTTACGTAATATTGTGTGAAATTTAATAGCATAGAATTTAATGTAGCATAAAGGAATTGATTTAGAATGACAAGTGGAACAAGTGAAATAATACCGGGGACAATTAAAATCACAAACATTTTAGTTTTAATTGCACTTCATATTATTATTATTTCATGCATTCACACCTATGTTTCAATTCCCTCACCGGATATAACTTCTTAAAAACCATATATATACGATTGTACAGCTTGATGATAAATTCGTTGAAAAGAGTCTCTTCGCTGAATCATTTGTTTTGATTTTCTATATGTTACAATGGGAATTTTCCATGATTTGTAAAATGTCCGAGGATGAATATTAGTCTTGATACATTCCTTCAAAAAATCTCGTCGTGCAGAGTGTTTAGCAATCTTACACCTCAATTTCACTAGATAATTTAGTGCATTGATAGTGCATTTCGGGAGATGCTTCTTCAAGAATTCAAAACACTTATTTCCCGATACGAATTAAAAACAAGCAATAAAGGTTAATAAAGCAGGATTTAATGAATTCATCAAATTTCGGTAGAACTCGTCAGCTGGATACTCTACATACGCAGATATATATACTTTTGAAATTACATTGAGAGATATAAGACTGATAAGTAAAAAAACAGCATTGAATTAGTCATGCTGAAAGACAGGTGCGAATGTTCTCAAGGTCATGTTAAAGTAGATAAGAGGAAAGAGAGTATGAGAGATCAAAATCAAGATAATTGCATTACTCTTCAATTACATCACTTAGATAAACAATAAGTCATTAGAGAATATGACAAGAATTGCAATTCTTGTGGGCAACCGTCGTCCAAGATGAAGAGTACAGCAGAAGATAGGACAAAGTGGAGCTGTGTTGTTGAAGCCCTATGTTCCATTCGGATCTCAAGGGAATAATAATAATAACTGTAAATCCTGAAGAATCGAAACCAACGTAATAAAACTAAATGCCACATATGCACCACTAAATATACATTAGAGTGCATCGAAATTCTGCAAGTGGCACATGTAAATGATTTTTGCTGAACTGAACAGCTAGTAATCGTTTTGCAGTGATTCAAATCTAGTTTAAATACAGGTAATGAAAAGAGAGAGGGTTTTTCATATGTTCATATCTAATCAAAAGCTGTGGAATTGGAAATATGAGAAATGCGTAAAAATTGACTAATTAGAATGTAACACTTGAAGTACCCATTTTGTGACTTTAGACTAAAGTTTAGGGTTGTTGTGACAGTCGTGCGGTAGGGTAGAATTTCATGATAGGACAAATTTATTTGGCAGAAGAACACAATGATATGGTGTTATTTGCTGATGATGTCGTCAGTTAATAATGCTATAGTCATTGTGTCTTTCTACCAAATAAGTTTATTCTCTAATTGCTATGACAGCGATTTTACAGATTATATGGTGATAAAACTAAGCGTTCTCATACACATAATCAAAGCACTTTAAAATCAATACACACTATGTCTGTCAACTGAAATGAGTGTTTACACGATTGACAAGGTAAAATAATCTATTAATCTTGAATTTTCATTTCACCTCTACGAATAACCATAAGCGCGATGTCTAACATATACAAACAGCTTGTAGACTTTTGACAGAAATGATTTCAAAGTACAGTGAAAGTTTCACCTGAAAGCAGTGAATTACTATACCTATTGTGAATAATTATGTCCAAGACAATTTGTACAGAATCAGAAATTTAAAGAGAGTCTGTTAATAAAGCACTCTATCTTGTGAGCCAATAACTAATTACATCGAATCCGTACTTTATTAACTATCCTTCCTTAATTGCCTTTGAATGAGTGAGATGATACGCTGAAGTGTATTGTTTCTTTCTTTATGCAGAAATCAGCTAGATAACTTGAGAAAGTTGTGGTTTTATAGAAGTAACCGCCTGGATGCTCATGGGATTCTATCATCATGAGACAACAGAAACAATGTAACATCTTTTGAAGACATTTTCAATTTCAAACATTCTGTTCTGTAATTCTTTCTGTCTGTGCGGTTATCCTTTAAATATTGATCAAGTGATCAAAGCGACAGCATCACACTTAAGAATCCTTCAGTGTGACTTATTGAATGTAAAACAGCATACTCATTATGATAGATTTGTATTTTTACTCATTGTTTTGGTTAACTTCGTGCTCACATAATGGTTAATGTCAGGAGATACAGACACAAAAAGTACAAACACATTTGTTGATTTAATTATACGCAGTTTAGAATTATAACAAGCATGTAAATATATTGACTTTTCGAACATTATTCCTATTGGTTGAAATGAAAAACTGCCTTTGAGTTAGACGTTTTTCTTCATGTTTTATGTCTGTGAGTGCTGACAGCACAGATAACTAATTGATTGCCTGATAAATGGCTCTCTTTTGCGAGACTCTCTGAGAAATGTGGTAAATCTTCGATAACATTATTTCACTCTATGTGGAAAGTAAGTTGTTGTGATTATATTAACACTTCATGCATAATGTTAACTGAATTTCTCTATATCACTTATCTGCATATATTCGATAAACTAATATTGTACATGTGGTTATCCTTGTGTAAATGTCGAAGTACTTTTGATCATAAACTAAATTAGTTTCAGTAGGATCACAAAACAACGCCGTTGGATTACTCCGAAGACTAAGAAAGTCCGAATAGCTGCATTATTAAATACTGCAAGATGAACTGGAAATAACACTTCAGTTCCCCTCCTTTCATGATACTTTCCTGTTCTAAGTTGAAGCGTAATAAAGTTTAATTAGGCAATCAGGCTATCCTCACCAGACTTTTCAACTAAACTGTGGTAACAAACAGGCGCATCAAACACCTGTTTCTCGCAATATAGCCTTCTGGTACTTGATAAATAGTGACCTAGCACTTGTAATTCTTAGCACCTATGGTACATCGACAGTAACGATATGTCAGTTGTGTGGTAATACTAAAGTTTAACTTCGTTACTTCGGCTGATAAGTCTAGTGTGACAATGTCTGAAAAGTATCATTAATACACGTATTCTTTCTATCTTTGTAAAATTCAGTGGTCTGAAAACTTAAGGGTAGTACATTGAAAGTATGTTACCATAAGGACAGAATGCTTACTTAATGGAACAAATCGTTTTGTATTTCTGAAGAAGAAACCTTTTAATTACGGGAATCATCCACACTGGTGAAGTAATTCACTGTTGCGAAATCACTATTTAGAATGCCTTGTCTTTTCTCACTGTAATTTACTGATGTGTAGACCAATGTCAGATTAACGTGTTTTGCCCGGAACGATAGGGGTCTATCAAATAACACACCCGTTACGAATTACACGACATGTCTTCCCTTGTGCTTCTACGCAATATTTCATCAGTAAACAGCTTTAGTCTGTGTACACGCTTTACTGCTTACCAATGCAGTTTCTCGTAGTAAGGAGTATACCGTTTGTAGACTTGTACGAGATCTCAAAGATATTGGTTAATTATTCAACAGTCTTTTATTTTCGGAAGGTTACTTCTTTTATTCCTACTTAACACAGTTAGCATGATAAAAATCCTTATAATCGTCGTTTTCACAGCAACCAAATCAACCCACTTGTCTAAAACCTTTCCTACTGTTTTTAACATGTCCAGCAGGGGCATCTACTCGGAATACTATCATATCACAGAATGCACAGCGACATAAAGTGTTTTTAAAATAAGTAATTAACTAGCCGAATCCTGCAGCTAACTTGAGTCCGAAAGCACCCAGTGAGTTATGCAGAAAATAAAAGACAGTTCAGCGAAGAAAGTTATTCACATTGACGGAATCATCTTGAGACGCTGTATAGCCTTATTCATATTTACCAAGAACATACACTTGTCTATTATTGAGTAATAGGGGGTACTGCAAGTGACACAATCACAGAGAAGTGGCTTCCAAAAAAAAATTAAAAAGCACACCATAGTCAACAATACAATGGAAGAGAGGGTCTGAAATTTGATAAGATTAAAGTTGTTATTGAACGAAAGGTAAGGCAGCTGAGTGTCCACTGGACAAGTGTGAAGAGAGGGAGAAAATGTACAAAAGGAAGATGTAAGAATGAGAATGGTGAATTAATTAGTAAAAATGAAAGCGAACGATTAGGAAGAGGTTGAGACATGGTTGATTAAGAGACTGAACAGACCTTCTCCGTACACAGAATTGCAGGTTTTATTGACCATCTCCTCCTCCATACAAAAGTGCAGAAACCCAACAACTCTCGTACGTCTCAGTCTCATTTTGAGAATAATCTCAGAAGACGACTCTGGCGGAACTGCGTGGCTTGAGTTCAGCTGGTGTCAGAGAGTTGAGCTAGTAATTGCCTCTCACTGTCCGCTCACTAACCATACTGGATGATGTTCAGAGATGAGTTTGGAAAGTGGGTACTTTGTGCGGCCGACATAACAAGCTCCATATGAGCAAATGAATTTATAGGCACACACTGGAGTGGCTCAAAGCAGCAGTTTTTTCCACACACATCCATTGACCATTTGTCTACTGTAGAAATTGATCCGTAGCTCAGCCAGAAAGAAAGCTTTTCTCAGCGATCTGGACGAGTGTCTCTTCAAAATCTCAGCTGAGGTATCACGTTCAAATTCGACACGCATAAAGAGCAGTTTCTTCGGCACCGTTTGCGTTCTGTCATGCTTCTGCTTTACTTTCATGCTTTTCTCGATAAATCATCTAGGATATCCACTTCCAATGGGTGTTTGTCTGAGTCTGTCTAGTTCATTGCCGACTGAATCACTGGTGCATATCCTTCTCACGTTTACGGTAAATAAAGGTGTGATTTAGCATCCTCTGAAAATGATTTCATCGACAAAGAAACTTTTCTACACAGAATTGTCGTTTACTAATTTAAGTTTGTGTTTCTATTATTCAGAGTAGTTGCCTTCCGTGACTGTTCAACTATCTAGTGGTTTTCAGATTCTAGCTGACCTTCGTGGTGTTAACAACTCCAATATATTATATGAGTCATTATGAGAAACATGTCTGAAAGTATTTATTCATACTTTAATCCGTGGCCATAACATTGCACTGAAAATATTTCACATGCTTTGAATCAGAAGTATTATTCAGTGTAATAGAAAATTGCATAGGCAATCAATCTCATGTGTTTACTGAAACACCAAGCATATACATGCTAATACAAAGCATAATAAATCATTGAAGGAAACGTGTTAAAAATAGTCTTGTATAATTATTGATTTTTGACTTTTTGTGAGAAATTATGCTATGTCTAATTTGTTTGCACTGAAAAATCTCTATTTATTGTCGAGATATGCATTTCTTCTTAGATCGATATTGTATTTCTTAAGTACCTAATAGGTTAGAATAGTCTCCAAGATTTAAACTGTGTAACAAAATAAGGAAAAACCTAACACATCTATAAGATATGGAATCCTAATTGCCTTTATAATCGTGGAGTGAATCATAATGGTGAATTGAAGAATTTCATTTAAGTTACAGGGTGAATTATCTTTGTCCATCGAGGAACATCAGACATTAGTTACAATGATGTTGTGTATCAGAAAATGAGGTCATATATTTCAGAGAAGACGAATATCGACTCTTCGTATGTTATAAAGACTAAATATAGATTGTGTAACTCTGCTGGGTGTGAACTGATGTGGAGAGAGAGCTTTCATGATATCACTTATCAAGTGGTAACTCTTGGTTTCATTGGCTGCAGTTTTTGATTTATAATAATGTGTTTGAGGATAAAGATGCATGCAACTTTAATGCTACGATTTATGTGCACATTTATACTGAAGATAGGCATTGTGTTATACGCCAGTTCTTCTTGTTAAGCAACTTCAAATTCCAAGGCCAGATAAAATGATTACTACCCTGTTAATTTATTCAGGCAAATTGAGTGTGGCTTATCTATTCAAAAAATTCATTCTTGACCTGGGGTCGATCCCTGATTGGGTCAGGGGTGGGTAGTAATAGGGAGTCCTAAACAAGGATGAAACAGCTGCCCAGTACTCTCTGGTTTTCAGTGGTTCTTTAAGTGAAGTCATTTCGTGACCAATCTTCAATACTTCTATTGTGTTTTGACTTTCATCCTAATGGGACTCATTCGCAAGTACTTTACATCCATTTTTATTGATAATACATCAAGCCGTTTTCAGTTTGATTAAAAACTAACATTGTACATCTAATCTCATTCCATATTGTGTGTGAGTATCATTTCACCCTTCGCTCTCTTATTTCCTTATTGTGTATATTGAAAGAAATGGATTTTGTGTCTAGTCTGAAAATACTACGAGCGTCGCTGTTTCTTTTGAGTCCATTTGATAGAAAATACAGTGTATTTACTTCTGAAAACTTAGATTCATATATCTCGTATATAACTGTGCAAAGGTGAATAGTTTCATGAATAAGATAATTTAATATTCTTAGGGCCCTATGTCAAAAACCCAGAAATGATTATGTTCAAACAATCAAAGTTACCTCGTTTTTTAACCTACGCCTTGATGTTTAGGAGTAATAATAATAATAATTTGCTTTATTTCGAAACAGTACTAATGGTACTGTGTGGAATTTTCAGCATTCGATACAATATTGCACCTAATTTTAACAAACAACACTGAAAACAACTATAAAAAAAATATGTTTCAGGTTTGTTAATGGCAGTTCTTAGATGGTATTTCCAGTGACATTACAATCATAAACACACAAAAATTGCAAAATACTTATGATAATAATGTTAGTGGCTAAGATTGTCAGTTAATCGAGATAGTGTCACCATAGATTACAAATAGGAGATAATAAAAGAGCTGATTATTCTGATAACAACATAGTGATTCATGGGTTTCCGGATTAGAACAAGGGCTAAATATGGTATCGATGATTTCCTATACTTGATTGTATGAACATATGATATTTTGTACTGACTTCTAGTTCTACCAGATGAGATACAAGGGAATAGTTAGGAACAGAGGGGGTGTTAAGGCTCAGACAATATGGATTTAGACCACTTTTCGAATGAGTTCAGATGTCTGTCAACTAATGTAGCGAAAAGCTGACTGAGTTGCACACCGATTTCCCGACTGACAGCTTTTAAAACCTTTCTAAAAATGACACAGTCCTTTTTAGTAGCCCAGGAAATACTAAGGGAGCAGTAAGGTACAGTTGGTGATATGCAAGAGTTAGGGAATTGTAAAAGTAGAGGTTGAGTGGTTCCAGACTGTCTTAGCTTCTTACTGTAGTAGTTAAGACGGGAAATTTTCCTGGAGGTCGACGAAATATAGGATGACCAAGTGAGGTCAGAGGATATAACTTTACCAAGATATTTTGTGTTGGACTTGATTTCTATTACAGTCCCCTCTATGCTACATGCATCATGTGTACTGACCAATCGTTGTAGATTACGTTAATGTCTAAACGAAAAGTCAGTAGTCTGACCTTTTGAGGGATCTAACATAAGATCACCTAGCTTAGACTACTGATTGATGTCCGACAAAAGCTATTAGGTTTGCAGCAGTCTGATTGGCATTTGACAGGAAGCGAGATGATCAGCGGCAGCATCTAAAGTACTTCTACCCTGTCTACAAGCGAACTGTTTGGCATCATTAAGACCTTTTATAGAGGGCGCAAAGTTGAGTAAGAGTAATTTCTCCAGGTAATTGCAAGAGGCCCGAATTTAGCGCTAATTGCAGAGCCTGATTTAGGTACAGGGATGATTTTAATGTCTTTTCATGCAGCGGGTACAACGTTACTGGAAAGGGGAGTATTGAATATGTTTGTAAGTGGGTGAAGTAAAATATCGGCACATCTCTTGAGGACGACAGCAGCTGCACACAATCACACCATCAGGTCCCAGGCTCTGGGAAGATTTTAGAGGTTCCAAACATTTGAGAACATCAAAAGTCTTAAGACCACGAAAGTCACTGATCATGTCATTTGTTACATTGGGGACAAAAGCATCATTAGGAGAGCTTGTGAAAGATTTGTTGAGAGTATCTACATCAACAGAGGAGACATTAACACTTTGCTTAACACAACCTGTAATTTCATTGAAAACTGTCCACATGTTTCCAGGAGTTTTATGTGACAAGAGTCTTTGGTTATAAATAGTGTCCAGTCGTTGGATTTCCGATTTAATTTGGTTGTTTATCCTTTTTAGATCGGATTTGTCTTTAGACTTGTACTGCTGGCCTTTTCCTCTTTGGAGCTTCTTTGCATGAGAAGAAGAGAAACGGTCAAGCCTTTTGAATACTGTCTGTTTAGGACAGCGGCAGAATTTACGATGATCCATAATATTAGTGATGGTGTCATTCAGTGTGTGCTCAGTGAGTAGTTATCAGTTAGTGTCATTAAGCATATCTCTAACTTTATGCATCGTATCCTGTGAGTAGCATCTATATTGTGTTTTATTGAAAAGGTGTGAGAAGACATTTGAGTGTAACTTGCTATGCATTTCAGGTAACACTCGAATAATACGATGATCTGAATTCATTATGGGAGTGCGTGTGCGCGGTTCATATATTCCAACATCATTTGTGAACACTAAATCAAGTGTTTGTCAGGTCGAGTGGCAAAGATGACAAAATTTACATGATCCAGTGACTCAAGGAGAGAACATTAGCAGAATTGAAGTCATCAGTAAGTATTGAGAGAGAGAGTTCTCAAGAAGAGTAGCAGCAAATCGAGTGAATTCATCTGCGTAATCAGATAATTGGGAGACGGCACAGGCAGGTTTGACGTAAATGTTTGAGGTAAAAATGTATTAATACTTTGATAAGTGTTTGAGATCACATTTGACTGTAATACAATCAAAAAAGTCACCTGAAAATGTCAAACATAGATTGTTTGAAATCGATCATCGGGAATGTATAAAAGTTGCAACTCCTCTATCTCATTTCGTTTTGGAACAAAGTCGACCTTGTTTGAATAATGTGAAACCATTAAGTGAGACCAGATTATCACCACAGAGCTCATGAAGTCATGTTTCTGGTAGTTTGATTATAGCCATGTTGGGATAAGTATCACATGATATGAGAGATCTCAGATGCATAATCTTGTTGGGAAGAGAACGGCAGTGCGTGGGCGGGGATTCGAACCACGGACCATGTGCATGGTCGGCGAGAGTCCTCACCGCTGTGCAACCAACGCACAAACAAACACTGGTATAGATCACATTTGTCGCATAATAAAGAATAAGTCATGTGATCAGGTGTCAAATATCCGGTGATTACCAATGCGAGTGGTTAAAATGATAGGAGAATCTCCGGAGACAGCAGGTTACAGTCGAGGTTCCTAGGAAAGACGATTGTTCAGTCGTAGTGGATTCCTGAAGTAAACTTCACTTTAAAGTTGATACTGAAAGTGTCCTCCTAAAGGACAATGGAAGCCTTACAACTAAATCATCCAGCTCCGGGAACACAGCATCGCCAAAACGCACACGAACTTGTCTAATTCACACTGATTAACCACTATCATCTTGAAAGACACATCAAGCATAGTATTGCAAAACAATGAGAAAATCCTGTCATATTCCTCATAGTTTGGAACACCGTCTTTTTAGCTTGTGTTAGATAAACCTGTATTATTAACCGGGTGAATTTACTTCCAGGAGTGCTCGACCAGTTATTAGTTTTCTGAAAAGGAGCTAGGAATATTAAGGAGGAACAGGCACAAATGTAGATTAGGTGAATATAGACTGAAATGAAGTTGGAGTTCAGTGTTAGCTATGATTGTTACGAAAGTGAACTTTATTTTATTCCTTTTATTGAGTATGTGAATGCAATGACAAATATAAAAAATATTACATAGATCCAGAGAAGTAATCAAAAGTGGTAAATTCAGCTGTCTTTACAAGAAGCTTAAGTAACTATAAACGTCTGAGTGACGAGTTTTTCAATGAAACAAGGGGGGGGGAGAAGAAGGGGATCATCAAGAAATATTAGTAGAGAAATTTTTATCCAATTGTAGACCAAGATACACACATGGGTGGATATATGTCTTCTGGATGCAGATATCAGGTTTTGTGGCACTGATTACTACCACTTCATTCGCAGATGGGAGACGTAGCCGCCTCCTTTTCATAGGTTCCTAGAACCACGACATATCACGGAAAACGTCCACACAGGCGGCTGAAATGGGAACCATTTTCTCAGCCAAACTGGTATTCCCGTACGTAGTCAATGATTAATTACTGCCGGTGGCCTCTTCAGTCTTTATCCAAACGTTCAACTGCTCCTGCGAAGCTGATTTAATAGACCATACTGGGACGACCTTATTTGCACACCTTGAAAACTCGCCAGTATTGTTAAGTAAGAGAGGAACTAAATGCACCAGCAGTGTGGTCTTACCTCTCTTTTAGATGGTGTGCGTCAGGCTGATGATCGCCAACTTCCACCGCGACCACAACACATGATTACTTTATTAGAGTTGTTTGTCATCTCTTGAACTGACCTCCAGCGTTTGCCTATTTGTAGTATTCACATTTTCTCTCACTTCACAGATTATAACTGAAACTGTGAAACCTGTGTTTTGTTGACCAGAAATTTACAAGCGCCATTCCAGTGTTTCATCTCATGTCCGCATTGACTGTACCACGTGAATTACAAGAGAAACTAACTGTTTACTATTCCTTCTTCTACTTTATCTTTAATTGATCCTATAAACCATAACGCGCTTTCCGACATAACATAAGTTTTGCCTTTACTGACTATTGTGGGCTAATGCCAGTTGAGTATGAGGGTCAAGTTATTTAAACGACTCATCATTCTAGTTATTCTTCCCTTTCAAACGTCATGACGATACTCTGAGTAAATGTTACTTTGTGGTATTTAAAATTTGTCACGCTGACATAGATCCTGTATTTACGACAAAAGAATCACATCGAGTGATTTGATTTGTGTTTAAATATGCCTCAGGTAGATGATTAACTCTGTGACCATGAATAACATTTCGCCATTTCGCTAATTTCTTGGTTGGTAGATAAGAGTTTCGTTTAGACGAAACTGGATAATTTTGACATGAGCTAGTAGTACGATTGATGTGCTTCACTTATTCCT
The DNA here is from genome assembly GCA_944472155.2 of Trichobilharzia szidati. Taxonomy (NCBI): domain Eukaryota; kingdom Metazoa; phylum Platyhelminthes; class Trematoda; order Strigeidida; family Schistosomatidae; genus Trichobilharzia; species Trichobilharzia szidati. Next base: position 107,959,915 of record OX235279.1, on the reverse strand, counting down.
CCACTCTGGCAGCATTCTATGGAGAATGACTCATGCTGTCTTGCATCTTATCGTGACATGAACTATTTGACAAATCTGGTCTGGAGAAAGTTTTTCTTGATCGGATAATCATGCTGCTTTTATATCTCTTGAAATCAGAGTTTAGTGGTAGACAGAAGTACATGGTAAATTAACAAACTTTCTCTTAAGAGGTAATCGAAAACACTGAATCTCGTTAACAATAATCTTTTATTACACCATCAGCATGCATTCGGATTGTTGCATGAAAGACAGGTTGTACAGAGTCAAATAATTCTTGAAATAACTTAGAACAGGTTAAATACATCATACGAGTTTATTAGCATACTCAGTGAAATACAGATGTATATGTGAACTGAACCCGCTTCTTTGTTTGAAGATTATGTACATTGAAATTCCCCATTGGTGATATAAAAGAAAAGGTGTTCAGTGAAGCGTTAACAAAAGTACATACTAATGACTAATCTATATTTAAATAGTCAAGTAGTTAATGGTATGTAAAGATTGAAGTCTATTGTCTTTTGTACACATAGTTCAGGCTGTATGCGATTAATCCAAAGTGCTTCCATCACCTTCAATAACATTGAATTAGAGTTATGTGAAATAATTATGAAGCAGTCATTAATATTGATTTCGTGACCTGACATTGATAAGCGCTTTGCAATGGGTGATGCTATTCAGATTAATTGCATTGGGATTTTCTGTGTTTTAATTACCATTTTGGAGCATGTTCTTTTGGACGGCATTGGAACATTCTATTAGTTCTACCTATATAGGTGTCACCGCAACTGCACGTGAACTTGTAGATCGTAGGTACAGGGATCGAAAATTTTCGAGATGTGATGGGAAGAGATGTGACGTAGAGTGTGCGCTTGGTGGCTGACCGAAGTCTCTGAGCTGTCAACTGCATCATTTGATCAGCCTTGAATGGTAGGTTAACAAAGATGACTTTCCTTGGTGCAGAAGCTGTCTTTGCAGGATGTGGTCTATGCTTACTGTGACAATTGATAAAGTTTTCTAGATGACCACTAGCTAATAAAACTGACTGTATGTGTCAAAGCTCACCTATCAATGTGTTGCTCGTACATAATTTGCGGCCCCTTGAAAACAAACATTTCACTAGGGAACGTTTATACTGGATAGGAACGAAACCGGTGAAATGAAGATATTGTCCACTCCATGTCTGTTCACGAAATATGGATCGCTTAATTGTCCCATCGTCTCTCCTGGTCACTGAAATATCCAGGAAACCAAGTTTGTTATTCAGCTCGAATTCGGAAGTCAACTGGATATTTGGATGAATGTGATTAAATAGAGTAATAAAGTTCTCAATAGACTTACTATTATTACCAATAATTGCAGACGTGGTGGTAGAATGTAATTCCACATTAGCTAGATTCATTTTTGAACATCAAACAGCGATGCAGTACCGACAGCTGGATGACGCTTCGAGCCCAATTTATTGTTAATACCGCATCACTGTGTGGTACTTAAAGATTTTTCCTCTTTTTCTTAAACACGTTGAGAATGTTTTAAGATACTTATAATGATTCAGTCTGACTCGGAGCTCAAATGATTCCAGGAAATTCGTAACGTCTACGGTCTGGAAACTTATAAACTTATTTTATAATATGTTTGCGAAAATGGAATCTGTGGGATGGCAGAATGCCTACCACCCTTCCAACTGCTATGTCCCTTTATCGGGGACATAACATTGATGCTACTCTATGGTATTTATTCTGTCAGACACTCAGGATATGAATACTGCCTGACTGTTGGTTGACCACAAATTGACGTATGCTTTATATGCCGGTTATCCACGGACTGGTTGCGACCTTTACAAAGTTAGTCACAGGTTACATGTATAGGAAGCAGATACATCATTCACCATAAATTGGGCTAGATTATTTGGCATTAGGTCAATAACAAGTTAATTGGAAAGATTTATAGACAATTTCACTTGTTCCTCACTTTTAGGAATTCGAAATAATGCAGCCTTCGGTGATCAGTTTGCCCTCAAAACTACTTATTCTCCTGTTGATATTCTTCGGTTTCATGTGTGTAATCTACTTGGTGGTCATAAAATCAGATGAACATGGCCCAATATTTGTCGTCAACTATACATCGGTCCTTGATAATCAGTTCAAAGAGGTAGGTCATATTTCTGTTTCTATCCTGCTTCTTTTAAATAACAGTATTTTCACTGCAAATGTATCCGTACTCGATGATCATTTTTATTCTTTTACTGGCACATTTTTGTCGACGAAATGATACTAGCGAACGAAAGTTGTGAAATTCGAAACCAACATTAGTGTTTGAGTTTCTTTGGCTCTCAAATATGCCGTCAGTTTCAAGATATCCTGCCTAATCTGAAGGTCGACACGTCTCTGATTTATTCTGTTTTCTCAATGTCTATCCTTCTACGTCAGCAACTGGAGACTTTACTACCTTACTGTCTCCAGTGACTGCATATGTATTTCACAGGTAACTAGGTGGTGTCTAATTTATTAGATCATTGTCAACTGCTTGGACAGTATTTTTACTGCGCCTATAGATTGTTTGTGGAGAATCACAATTCCGAAAGTATTCCAGTGGTATGCAATAAACGAGTGAATAATTCTGTTTGTCTGCTTACCATTTAAATTCGTTACCTAGTCATGACTATATTCGAGTGAGGCATTCTCTGTTGTACCACTGAATCGTTTGCATGTCAAAGCCAACAATTTTCAGACACGTCCCAACGCCTTTTGTGAGTATCCATCTGTAACCACACGAATAGGTGAGATGTGATACGATTTCCGTTTGTTATTTTTGAATGCCAACTTCATGATATTTATGTTTACCCGAGGTTCTTTCAGTAGGATATCAACAAAAGAGTCACTAAAGTTAACCTAAAATCAAACTTAATTACATCAGCATATACAACGGAGAGGGGTCTAGCAATTATTAATGATTAGTAATAAACTGCCAGTAAAGTCCGACAACCACACTATCCCTGAACTGAAACTAAATTTTCCTTCACAACGTCTGATAAAACAGACACATAGAAGTAGAGGGCAGATAGGAGGATGAGCGCAGTTGTACTCAAAACAAGGTGCGTCATACACACGAAAATATCATGTAGATGCCAATAGATCAGGTAAAATATTCTATGTCGTTTCGAGTTGAAAATGTCTTAAGTTCAAGACGAGCAGTGTGACACGTAAATCTGCTGGAGGAATCAGTCATTCTTTCCAGCAAGCATTACTTCCGTGATATCTACGGAAAGGAGTAGAATGTCAGTTCATTGATTTTGCTGCATTACTGAGGATCGAATGTCCACCCGAATATGGTTGAGATATAACAACGATACTCCAAGTATTCTGCTTATTTTATGTAGTGGAAACGCACAGATAGTGGGTGAAACAATCTGTTGCTGTTCATATCAAGTTGGTTTAACATTCTTTGTTTGTCAAGTGGATGTAAAATGTTTACAAACTATTAAATATGAGCGAGGTAAAACTCATACAGCCATATTTTCCCAGTTGACTTTATCTTCAGGCTGTAAAACACTTTAGCGTTTACAGTTGGTTTCGTCAGTTACCTTCAGCATATTTTTACTCTTAAACGAACTTATCATGACTTACATTGATAAAAAGAAACAAATTGCCACTCGTGAGGAGCAGTAGTATGTAGGAGGTAAGTTTAAGGAGACACAATAATTTTGCTCAGAGATTACTTTTTCCATTTCACTGAAATAAGATAATGTTGCTAGAGCTTCAATTTAACACCTGCTCCTTTGGAAATGAATACATTCAAATAATAAACCAGTGCGTTTACGAAGTGTGAATATGGAGAAGACCTTCAAATCACCACTAGAAGCATTCTGCATGCGAATATAGTTTCTTATAGTTGTTTTATTTCCATTTCAGATAGGCTGTTATCGACTCAAATATGAACAGGGTAAGTTGCTTCCACAGACGTTTTAAACTGACATTTCCACAGATTCCTACGAATAGCTTTGTTTACTATCTTAATGTAATGCTACTTTGATGGAGTATACCTCAATACACTTTTTAGACTAGTCGTCATTGATTAGTGGCGATAATGTAATATAATTCCAATCGTCAGATTTCTTCACCAATCAACATCAGTCAGAGGGATAACTGGAGACCAGGGAGTACTGGACAGCTGTGTCGATCTATTTCGGGACTCATCAGTGGCGTGTGAACACGACCCCACCAATGAACGAACTCCAAACATTCAGGTCACGAGGCCGAAATCCTATACGATTCAGCCACGTGGGCTGGGATTCAGTGGCCCACGAATTCTAATTTTGTCAACTGGAGCGAGAAGTCGTGACTGTTGGAGCTCACCATGTCAGAGTGAAGTGGATGCTCATCGAAAGCATTGGTGAGAGCAGCGACATATCGGGAGTTGACAAATTCAGAATTCACGGGGCAGTGAATTCCGACCCACTTAGTTGAATGGTCAGCGATCAATGTCTCGTAACCTGAAGATGCTGAGTTCGATCTCTAGTGGGGTCATTGGTGTGCACTGTTGAGGAGTTCCTAAATAGAACGAACCAGCTGTGTAGCACTCCCTGGTTTCCAATTATCTCCCTTACTGATGTCAGTTGTTGAAGAAATCTAACAACTGAAATCGAATTCATCCAAATCTCCACAAATCCTATAATCCAGATAATGCAGAAGCCCAGCTGTAGCATTTAGGATACAAAATTTAGTGAAGAGATTCTGTCCAAAGATTACTGTTACTGAGTTGTGAAGGTGTACATAAACGGTTTATTGAAGACGATAGCATGTGCGGAAATTCAAGCAGTAGGTGTCAACAGTAGAAGTATGTTATTTACTTGAAAATGAAGAAACATAAGGTTAAATAAAATGAAATAAATATTGGAAGACTCAAGACTGAGGAGGAGGAGGAGGAGGATTGCTTACCATACGCTTCGTAAAACAATCCAATAAGGATTACCGAGTTGGCTTGAGTGAGTGGGAGGGGGCGTCAAATTTCGCACTTAACCCCGTTAGTAGTCCTTGTTGGATTAAATTACCCAGAGTATTGTCAATTATTATTCCGATTAGTCCTAAATACCCTAGTATTTTCTTTATTTCACTTGCCCTTTCACTTTCTTAGATTCTCATATGAACTCAATAGACAGGTAGATGCTTGATCAGATTCATCGATATGCCACTAACAATCAAATGTTCCCAATTATATTTGTAATTAAGCATCCAGAGACAACAAAGTAAATTGCTTCATGCACAAAATCGTGCATGGAATGCAGAAATCTTCGAAAAGTGTGTGAAACTAGTAAGATTAGACGGATAGACGAATAAGACACTGCTTAAGGAGCTCAGAAGTAGGGTAAAGTAAGTTGTTGAGTGATTTTACTACAAGGGACAACTAAAACAGTGATGGAAATTGTCACAAAGTGAAAATCACAATAACAGTGGTGGTAATAAAGGAAGGATGCGAAGATCGATTTAACAAGGCAAAAACATAGATGTTTGTGTCGCTCTTTTCTGTCCTAAAGCCGAGATGAAAAGGCAGCTGTACATACTTCCTTATTGCACAAAATTCTAGCTTCATCTCATGGAAAGAAAACCAGGGCGTCATCTGTTTTTAGAAGTTGGGTTTGTGGAAAAGGCGGCCAATTTGCATGAAGTCAATAAACAATCTTCAGATTATTGTGAGTATCAACTGTGTGAGAAGGGCACACTGACGCTTTTCAGAGGAAGAAAACTATTTATCATTTAAAAGTCATTTCTGATGATAGAAGTAATTTCATTCTTTGCGTTATATCATAAAATAAACAGAAGGGAAATTCTCTTTTTATATCCTCAGTTGGTCGTCTACAGCCATCTCTGAATCTACTAACTTGGCCGCAGTTGGAAGCCAAATATGCATCTTCTCAGCCAAGAGATTACATTGTGCTCAATAACTCAGCAGAAAATTCCGATCTAAAACCTTTATTTGGATCACTTTACACTAGATATGATGCAGCATTAGCAAACGCTACAAATGAAAACGTATCAAATGAAAATAATGAAAGTGAAAAAGTCACCGAAAAGCAAGGTTTGCCTAAAATATGGACTCCAATGGGTTGTTCTACTAGTATGTCATCAGCTATAATCATTCCATATCGTAATCGAGATGAACACCTACGCATTGTAACAAATCATCTACATGCGTTTATAAGGCATCAAAAAATACCATATACCATTTTCGTGATTGAACAGGTCGGTTTATTATGAATAATATATAGAAGTATAAAGCTATTGTTCCCATTATTGTAAGAGCGGAATTTCAGCGCTGTCGTAGTGTGCGATTCTATGTTAGAAAAATGTATTCGATACAGTGTTAATAACCAGATGACGTTTCGACCAGAGTTTGTTATTCATCTTACCAATGTATTCACACGACTCGATAGATTGCCTTATATAGTCCTGCATTAATACGATTGTGAACATTGAATTGTGGTCGAAACGACACCCAGTCATTAACACTATATCACCGTGCGTTATTTTAAGTAAACATATCTGGTGTACTCATATTTTTTTCAATAATTTAATGATTCCCATTGTAACATCAGGAACACAATATTCACCGAAGAGACTCTTTTCAACGAATTTATCGTCAAGCTGTACAATCGTTTAAGTTTGTTTAAATTTCTTCACGGGATATAACTTCTTTGAAGGGTATATATGTATATATATACATACGATTGCACTCATATTTGTTATTAATTGAAGCCATTAATTAGTAACTCTAATATAAAAGTGTGTTTCCAAAGAACTGGTCATCTTAGACGAATATCATTTGCAGGTTTGTTAAATTTCTGAGGAGCCTTTATGTTGTTTGAAATCGATTAAAAGCTTCCAAGTGGTTTTCGCCCAGGAAGCTGTAAGGAAATTAGCTCAGAATCGTGGACGTATTATGGTTCAGATACTTGGATAGGTGTTTTCCACTTATCGTGTGTTTGTAACAATGTGCAGCAGACATTCAATGTCGTGCAAAATAGGAGATCTGCGAGATGACGCATTCTCGTTAAAACTTTAAGAACTTACTCTCAAAACACTTTCCCATTTAGCCTAGATCTTGTGTAGTTATGAACACAGACTACGCTTTCACATACCATCATCTTGACACTGACAAGTATTCTTCATCAGACAAAGAGAAAATTCTAATCACGAAAGGTCGTGCAGGTCGCTGAACAGATGGAATTTCTGTAACTTTGAAGTTCATTGTTATTGTTTCTTAAGTTTTCCAACATTCAATAAAGATTTATCCGTTTCCGTTACACGAGGAATCGCATGGCGAGAGAGTTAGCTCTATTCCTTCTGACACGCGTCATTCGTGCGAGAATGAAACAGAAGGTCTCTGTAGAAAGAGTGTAGATTTTACGGGTTTTCTATGCACTGAGTAGATCTCCTGCCTGAACACCATTTCCCGTGGCTGGTATAAAATAGGAGCGTCAAAATAGGAGCAAACTAGTGACGCATTTGAATTTCTCAGGTTTAAATCTACCAGTTTCAGTCATTACACAAGAACAGGTGTAGACTGTCACTTCAAGTCATCATGGGTGATTTAAAATAATCCCAGAGTGTTTAAGAAGAAATGGAAACAAGATTTCCTCAAACGTTTCGCTGTGTAAGTCACAGTTTCTTCAGAAGAATCATTCGGATATTGTTAACTATCAAAGGATATATTTTGGTGATTACATAGGTTTTCATACATCCTATTGATACCCTTTAACTATTGTCACTGCACTTTTGTATTCAGGGGTTATTCATCACAACGTTGACAGAAGATAAATTGTGTTTAGGCCTTAGGAATTACCAGTACTTTTTTCCTCTGCGACTCCGCGTTGCAAAATTTATAATTTCTTTATTGCTTTCTTGCAGACCGGAGAAACTAAATTTAACCGTGGTGCTCTTTTAAATGCTGGGTTTCTTGAGGTTTCAAAGTTGCAGGAGTATAGCTGTTTCATTTTACACGATGTGGACAAACTGCCTGAAGATGACCGTATTACTTATACGTGTAATTCACGTCCGACGCACTTTTCCTCTGCACTTAGTCAGAACGCTTACAAGTCAGTTGAAATTTTCCAAACTCAATACAAAATTGATATTTTTCACTAGATGCTAAGTTATAGCTAACAGTATTCATAAAGTTACTTTACAAGACGTTACACTTTTGCCACAAAAGCAAGCTGATAGTAAAATGGATGTAAAAGTCAGAAATTCGGGATTTCTAAGTTTTGTGTCACTTCTTATCTGTAGCAAGATCAACCATTCGATTTGTTCTATGTGGAATTATTTAGACTGAGCCTTGTGTAGCCAGGTAACCATTAATCGCACAGAAATTGAACGAATCAAAGCTATGTTTTTTAATGCTTTCTGCACACGTGAAAAGGCAATCAGAAGAAATAGATTGGATTCTAGAGTTGAATTTAAGTGAATGGAAATCCCCAGTTTCTATTAGACGATATTCTTATTCATGTTTAAATACAGTCATCGGTGTACCTCTTTTCTTTGGTGAAATAGGACTGTGTTTCAATGAATAAAGTAACAAAATATGATATAATTTAGTTTCCACTTCTTCTTGTGAATTTCCATTGAACACACAATACAAATGAATAGAATTCACGGTCACATCGTCAGTAAAGTGTGTTGGAGAATCCCTGCAAAAACGTTGATTATCTCTTTTATATCCTAGTCAAAATTTGTTTACGAAATATTATTTAACTGCATCAACTTTTATAAAACTCAAAATTGTTGTCACCTGAGATTTTTCCCACATCTTACTGTGACGACAAATTTCCAGAATGGGAAGGTGTTATAAGAAACGAGGCACATGTCGAGCTGTATTAGGTTTGAAATGTAAATCCAAGCTATTTTACTTTTATTGAATAAGACTATTGTTCTCAGTTATTAGCGAGTTAAGATAGCAGTCAATATGTAGGAGATATTTAAGACATGATGGCTTCCTCAGAGTATTCTTGTTTTCCTTCATCGCCACTTTATCTCCTCTTTTACTACGTCAGTGACAGGAATCAATAAATCCTTTGAATAATTATGATGAGGGATGTAACTGCGTGATGCAAAGTACCACTGAGTGATGGATATTATCACACCAGTAGCTCTTGGTAGCCAGACCGAAGTGATCCGAACACAAAAGATTTAAAATTCTCTTCTGAGTAAAGTGAATACATAATAAAGGTGACAAAATCCATATTAGTTTGTTTATTAGATATATCACACAGTGAAACAGTATCATTTACTGGATGACGTTTAGAACACAATTTATTGTTTATAATCATACGAATTATGGTGACAAATACCAGTCGTCTGTATACTGCATTACATTTGAACCTAAGTTCAGAACAAAGTTTATGTTTGTCATTATTATGATTAATAGGCTCGAACTCGGTTATTTAAGTACACAATTATCTGAAAATCATGTGACAATCTCTCCACATCAGTTAATTATGTTCACAAAGTATTCTCACTTAATTTGCCTCTTCGTCCCCAATGCATATATTAGGAATGCAAAATGAATTCTCTTCTGAAATGCATCATAAGTAATCCATGTGGCAATAATGTAGATCATTTTCTCTGTTGCAATCCAATTAACCAGGTACCACTGTGTTAGATGGATGAAGGCGACTGGCAAGTGGCCCTGGATCTGATTCTCGTGCTTGTTGACACTCATCAGCAAGGTGTGCCCACAAGCTGGAAGGAACTGATGTTCGCCCTGAGATTCGAACCTGCGTCAATCACAACTGCAGCCAGACTGCGAATCAGTCAGCTATCTGGGCTCACGATTGACCTCCTGTAGGACTGCGACCGGTACAGTTAGTCGTCCATAAGGAGTAACCAGTGTCATGCATCTAGTTCTTTTTGTTGGTGTTAAGGATATGTTGGTTGTAACTGATGACTGTCGAGTGTTTCTCATGCTAACAGTTTCAGAAAGAGTGAGGTCTGTTGAACTCGATAATGATTTGGAAGAAATTCAGTTTGTTTCTTCATAAAACAATGTCTAGCATTGGCCAGCAATATTTCAGAAACCCAGTTGTTTTTCACACTTAAATCACGGACAATAAGGCATTATGTAAGACTATATCATAAGAACATGCTTCTAAACTTGTTTGCTACAGTAATAGATGAATGGAGTTCGGTCTTTGATGCATTTGAATTATCTGTGTAAATTTAAATGCACAAATTTACCTAAGTCAAAAAACATCAGTCAGATGTTTCACAATTTAGAGAAATTGCTAATTCGAAAATCATGAGTTCTTCATGACGATAACTATCTAAAAAGCATCTACTTCCAATCACACGATACCGTAGTCACTTTTAACTCTGCCTATCAGTCACTATTCCCTCGAATCTGAAGCGCTAAAATATGTGTAGCTTCAAGTGGTTTTCTTTCTACTGACTGTGTCATTATTGCTCAAGTCTTAACAGTGAATAGACATTTTGTTGAATTCAGAGAATTTGGCATTATAACTTCACCGAAGAGACGTCCTACAACAGACAAAATGACGTCAAGAGTTTACTTTCAACCTAATTTCAGTTAGGATTACTATTATCTTCCACTGACGGTTGTGAGCACGTTTTAGCAGTCAGAAGGTTATGACTTGACTATTTTACTTTTGTGTTCTTCAAACTTGGTGGGTGCTCTGAGACTATTTTTATACTTGCTTATTTACTTACTTACTTACTTACTGTTTTATCGCTTGAAAATGTCTGTTGTAAATAGTCGAATTTATAAATGATCATTGTAAGAATATAATTTTCATTTTGCCTGTTTGTAGAGGACTGTATAGGGACTTTTTCGGTGGTGTTGTGGGATTTACTCGTCAACAGTTTCTGGAAATAAATGGATTTTCAAACCTATATGAAGGATGGGGTGGTGAGGATGATGATTTATTGACTCGAGTTAGTCAAACCAAAAACTGGATGTTTCGAATCGACCCAGATATTGGTCGTTATTATACACTGAGTCATGCCACTGATAAGTTGAATGAAGTCAATCCAGACTGGTAAGCTGCTTTGTGATATCTCAGTGTTATTTTTAAACCGTGTCTGACAATCCGAAAATGTTTCTTTTGAATTAGTATTTATTAGTTTCTATAATTTTATTGATATTATAAAGAAAGCAAAGTGTTTGCTGACACTATCTAAGTGATGCACTTTTGAATTTTAAGATTCATTCACTAATAGCATACACAAATGCTTTCTTGTGCAGTGCAGCATGAAATACCCATCATTCGTTGAGAAGGTTGAAGTGTTTGTCGAATATGCACTTTATAAGATAGTTTTCAGCTAAAATGTGACCATTAACTTCAATAAAATGAGGGCTATCTTGTGCCCTGTTCAACAATTGTAAACATTGGCTTCAAGATGGATACAATTTCGCCAATTAGTCCTTAGCTGTAAGCATAGCAGTTCATCACATGTAAGGTACGTTGTTCATAACAACTGTGATTCACTCCTTGAACTCATGCATCATGTCCATCAGAATGTACTCCTAATAAAGTTACTTGAAATCGGATTGCATATTTAAAACGCCATTTTTCTACCTAAAATTTTACTTCTTATCCATTTACTTTTAGCTTTACATTATTAAAGCACGCATCTACACGTATTAAAAGTGACGGACTGAATACCTTGAACTACAGTGTTATCTCCTCACAAACTATGTACAACGGTTTACTTCATTGGATTGCCGTGGATATACCATCAGTGAGGAAGAGTCATTCATAGTGAAAGTGAGTTGTGTACGCAAGTTAAGAGTGTGCCACCTTATTCTCTCGTGTTGCAGTTATAATGAAATTGGTTCATTTGGAGTGAATTCGGTCAAAATAAGAAATGAAGTTACATAGCTCAGCTTTCTACAAGGTGTCATGACAAAGCCTTGAATCGTTTCAAATTCCTCTTTATTTCATGTGTTACAAACTATTCACTTAAGTCGATCTAAGCAATATGGAGGTACGATGAACTTTTATTTGTAGATATACAGTCTAATAGAAATTGGATGCAGTTGCAGTTGGGCAAAGTCAGTATGCATGGGAAGTTATAAAGCAAAGAGAGAGTTGCAGCGAAGAAAATTTTCTTTTCGACGAAGTCATCATCTAGGCTGTACATTCGTGTATTGATATCAAATGGATGGGAAAGTTTCAGAACAATTTCTGGTTAGGGGTTGAATAAAAATTACAATTAGGAATTAGAATGCCATAATAAACAGGGGGATGGGTAAAACTAAAACTAAGAAAATTGACATTGTGCAATTGGGGTTAGAAATGTAAAAAATAACAAAATATACAGGATGTTTGGATAAGAAACTAGTGTGATGAATAATTGTTTTAATAAAAATTACAATTGGGAATTAGAATGCCATAATAAACATGGGGGATGGGTAAAACTAGAACAAAGTAGCATAATAACTAAGAAAATTGACATTGTGCAATTGGGGTTAGAAATGTAAAAATAACAAAATATACAGGATGTTTGGATAAGAAACTAGTGTGATGAATAATTGTTTATGCAATCAGGGATTAAATATGTAGAGATAATAAAATGACAAAATAAACAGGAGGTGTGGATATGAAAATATGGTAGTGTAGACAGGGATTAAGAAAACTTAAAATAACATGAATAAACAGGAAGTTTAGATAAGAAAGGCGATGGGATGGTCATTAATAAAAAAATTTACCTGTTTACGATGGCCATGGCAAGGACAGGGGTTGAATGTATTTCTTTTGGATACAAAGGGTGGGTTTGAGTTTTTGGATAGCTAACGCCTCAGCTATGCCCAAATGTCTTGATTTCACTCCCTTTGATAGGTTTGGTTGAATCTTGTATATTACTTTGAAGGACTTTTCGAAAGGCGCTGAATGTCCTGAGTTGACCAGATGTTCTGTCACTGAACTGTTTACACGTTTTTGCTCTCCTTTTACCAGCCAGGCTGGGTAGTGTTCACGAGCGCGTTTTCCAAGTTGGCGCATGGTACGGCCAATGTACTCAGCTCCACAAGAGCCAGTGAACTTGTATATGCATGTTGAGGTGGCCCGATGCGACAGCTTGTCTTTCGCGTTCTGGTTGAATAGTTTCTTGCAGGAAAACGTCAGTCGTAGGCTTGCGGCGAAGTATGTTTTCCTCAGCGATTTGGAGAGGCGTTTGCGAAGGATTTCTGCTTCGATATCACCTTTGAATTCTAGATTGAGCAGAAGTATTTTCTTTGGGACGGATTGGACTTGTTCTGAAGTCTTCTTCGGTTTGAGGTTCTTGTCTATGAACCTGGGCGGGAAACCGTTTTCCATCAGGGTTTTTCGGAGATTACGCAGTTCTTCTTCGATCACTTCCTCACTGCATATCTTCCGAATCCTCGAGGAAAGAGCGTGTATCAGGTTCCTCTTTCTGCTTAGCGGCACGAAGCTTTGAAAGTTGATGAATTGTCCAGTCCATGTAGGCTTTTTGTATATGGACCTTTTCAAAGAGTCATTTTCATTTCTTGTCAGATGGACGTCCAGAAAGTGGAACATTCCGTCGGATTCGGTTTCAAGTGTAAAGTCGATGTTTGGGTGGGCATTGTTGAAGGTTTGAAGTAACTTTTCGAGGTCCAGCTTCTCATCACAAATGATGAAAGTATCATCAATGTATCTCTTGTAGAGATGTAGGTCGTCGATAGTTGATGATAAGGGGTTGTTTTCGAGGCTGGCCATAAAACAGTCGGCTAGGAGTGGTCCGAGTGGCGAGCCCATTGCTACGCCATCTGTTTGTCTGTAGATTTCATTGTTGAATCTGAAGTAGACGTTGAAGGTGCAGCGTAGTAATAGCTCCTTTAGATAATGTACCGGTATACCGACATCTATGCTGTTGCATTGGATGAAGTCACACAGAAAGCATATAGTTTCTGTCAGAGGAAGATTGGTGAACAAAGAGACGACGTCTAGGGAGACCATCTTTTTATTTGCGAGGTTGACATTTTTAATTGAATCCACGAAATCGAATGTGTCGCGGAGGTTGTATCTCGACAACTTTTCTTTCACTGGTCCAAGAATTTCTACCAGCCACTTCGCGATTAGGTGATATGGCGAATTGATCATATCTAATATTGGGCGAAGTGGGACGCCCTTTTCGTGCACTTTGGGTAGTCCATACATTCGTGGCGATGTAGAACCAGATGGGCGAAGTTTTTCATAGAGTTCTGTATTGATAATCGATTCATCTTTCATCTTTTTCAATAAGTTGGTTAGCTGGAGCTCCGTCTGTTCAGTTGGATCTTTTTGGGTCGTCTGTTTTTGAAATTTGCTGTCATCAGATAGAATTGACGAGAGTTTCTTCAGGTAGTCTGACTTGTTAAGCAGGACAATTCCAGAACCTTTGTCTGGTCGAGTTATTATCAGATTTTCATTTGATTTCAATTCTTTGAGTTGCTTCCGATGTTCTTTTGAAAGCATATTACGAAGTCTAGGTTTTTTGTTGATGTAGTCGAGGCAGCAATTCAAAAGAGTTGATTTGAAGTGATTTGCACTGTCATATGAAATTGGGACTAGATCATTCGTCTGACTAATCAAATTCTCGAATTGTACTTTGGTGTTAAATTCATTTACTTTTGATGATGCATCACAGAATTTCGGTCCGAGCGACAACAGTTGCATTTGAATCGGTGAAAGTGAGACATCCGAAAAATTGAATACATATTTCTCGGGACAAGATGGGAAAGCTGTTTCCTTGGTGACTGATTTTAGGCTCTGTTTAAGTTTCATGATGATATTTTCCTTTCTCTTCTCTGAGACTGTATTGGCGTAGTGTTCGAATGACACCCGTTCATCAACAGTTAAATCATAAAGAACGTGGGAGCTTATTGAGACGTTTTGTTCAAGTTCATCTAATCTGGATCGAACGGCATCAATGTGATTCTGGGTGTGTCTTCTGAGCGTGCGTGAATTGGGAGATATATGGTTTCGTCTCAGATTTTTCCAGAATGCTTTCGGGTATTCATGCTTATCCAGACAGCTTTTCCAGAAGGAAATTTTCGCATTCGCTTCAGCAAGCTTGACGGACAAACGTAGAAACTTGTTCAGTTCCTTTACCGTCGAACGGTCCTTGCTCCTTTTCAAATCACGGAATATACACATTTGATCATAGGGAATAAAAAGACAGTTGCAGCGAAGAAAATTTTCTTTTCGACGAAGTCAAGAAGAAGAAGAAAATTTTCTTCGCTGCAACTGTCTTTTTATTCCCTATGATCAAAGAGAGAGTGTAGCACAGTCTCTAGGAAAACATGCGGTAGAAGTTCACTTAGATCTGGGAATGCAAAATGTGACATTTATTTGTCACATAAACGTTTATGTGTTAAACTTAGTACATAATACGTGAAGGGATGTTAAAGTAACCAGAAGAAAGCATTCATCCAATGTCGCTTGTTTCCATTCTTGATGAGACCTACACTGAAATTCACCGAACTATTACAATCTCAATATCTTAGTGATACCACATGTAAGCATCTGATATCAGTTTAATCATAACTGGAACATCAGTTGTCTTTGACAAATTAGTTGGTATATAGTTTAACTAGTTATTAGGAAGGCATCAGTTGGAGTTCCCCGTTTCGTTTTTCTTTCATCATTACGCATTATATCAAAATCAAACCAACATTTGAAGGCCGTTTCAACTTCACTAATTGTGAAGTTAATGTAGTTAAACTCAGCCACAAACTAACTTCACTTCATCTTTTCGTCATCGATAAATTAAATGACATTTCACTTATCAGTGAAGTAATTTGTTCGTGAACTCATATTACTTGATTTACTGCAAACAATAAGTCCAGCTAACTACTCTAATAAAGGAGTAGTATCCAATGTCTCAGCGAAACACTGATTTGTCAGAAGCATTTCAAATCAACTATTCTGAGTGTCAAGCAACTAAATTACTGTTGACCAGTTGAAAGATGTATTAAGAGTCTTGAAAAATCACTTAGACAGATTATGCTAATTTCTTATTTGTTTGTTTTTAAATAAGTAAATTTATTCATGAGTAATGTTCATTCTGTATTAATTTGTGAAACAGTATTATTTACTGGATGACGTTTCGAAAACAATTTATTGTTCATGATCATTTCAATTAATATCAATATGAACAATAAATTGTGTTCGAAACGTCATCCAGTAAATGATACTGTTTCACTGTGTGATATATCTAATAAACAAATTGACATGAAATTACATACAATCACAGTGCCCAAGTTTTACACGTGTATCAATGTTCATTCGGATTTTGTTTTCTCATATGATATTAAGATGACCAGTTCGCTTTGATTTCTTTTTGTAGATGTACACTGATACAAGATGAATTTTTCTGCTTTATATCAAGAAAGACAGAGGCGAATTCATCCTGGAAATGCACTTTGTTGATACAAGTGAATACACAGTCGATCTACAAACATTTTACTTTTGGTTTTGTATAATAAAACTCGTCCTTGTATTCACCAATTTTACACCTTATATTCATATATAAATATAAATAATGATATGTTCAGGTATACAATAAATGTATTATTTTAATCTTTTCTTTTTAAATCTTTCTGCCTTATGTGCTCACGAGTTTGCAAGATTTTCAACACAATTCACATTCACTTAATTCTTTTGACTGTATTTACATGAATGGGAAAACGTATTACGGCAACAAAGGTGTATTTGAAAATCTTGTAAGTTGCTGCAAATTGAAATATTTCAGGATTTTCACCGTGGATACTAATCATGCTGGTGTGTAAATCTTCGTTAAAAATTTCTGACTGGAACAATTATGTGTATTCTGATTATTTTACGTAACTTTTATCATGGGACTTTGCATTAAAATTCAGCTCTAGGAGTGACGGCAAATATGAATTCAATAACTTGATCAGCATACATAACATTTGTAAGGATCTAAAATCCCCTTCTCAAGTAGTTTAAGAATAAGCTTGATCTTTTTCTTGAAAATTGGGATAAGTGGGCAACAGATTTGGCCTTGTTTACCTTCAGGACATACAATCTGTGCTGTGCTTATGTTCTTACTGAAAAAACTCAATTCAGCACACACCATTTCAGAAGCCGAAATTCGATTCGTTGAGCAGACTTATTGTCGATTTCGCAACATATTTTAGATTTTCCTTTCTGCTTGAAGTTACAAAGTATCAGTCACTAGGCTGCAGTTGAATTCGTTCAGTGAGTGGTAGACAATAGTGAGTTCCCTGTGTTCTACTGACAAAGTGGAGGTAACATGTGGACACTTGTCCGATGAGCACATATATAACAACATAATCATGATTTCCTTATGATAGAATGAGTGAAAACTGCTAGAAGTTTCAACTATTCATCTTTACCTAACTATTGTCGTGGTATAAACATGGATAAAGGTGACTCCAGAATAAGTAAACTTAGGAACATTGCACTAAGCACTACTGACTGATACTTTCTTCAATAGATCTTCAGAGTTTACTGACTTACTCTGTTCAAAGTGACTGTTGGAAAGTGAAGTAAATAAAAGTTTCATGTCAAGCATGCTTCTATTTCAAGATGCATTATTTACATGGGAAATTCATTTACTGCGACACTGTGAACGAATATCGGAAAGGTGTTGTCTTACGTCTTTACATATTACAAAAATCTGCTGTTTACGGATCAGACGTTTCTTCATTTTCTGTCATTATTATCGGTTTCGAAACGTTTTTTAGCTCTTTTCAAAGCTATCTTCACTGAACATCTACTCTTTTTCATAACACTCAATGAGGATTTTTAAGCTAATTTTGGAGCTATCTTATATGCTGTTAGGAAACCACAAATTTAACAATAAATTGTATTTACCCAGAAAGCTAGTAAATCCAGAGACGATCTCTAGCTCTTGCGCTTTTCAGGCAACTACAGTTTTAAATTCATGTAGTACTGGACGCGCGGCTGCAGACATTTCTTCCAAAATCAGTGATGAATGTTGGCAAACGTTTACGACATTATGATACAGCACAATCAACACTGAATATGTGCACATATTTTAAAATTACATGTAATCAACAGCACCATAAATTCGATAAACCGCGCACAAATCTGCGAAATGAATATCCAGTTATTTCCGGTTCATTATGGATTCATTCCTTGTTTTCATTCGTTAATTCGGTGCATAGGCGTAAACTGATCCTCATAAAATTGTTACTGTAAATTCTTCTTGCTTTAATTATGTATCTATAGTGCTAAGAGGTTAAAACATATAATCCATTCAATTGGAACTTTTGATATTTCTGGCAACCAAATTTAGCATTTCTCGAGTTTTCTATATAATTTCAGTGAAAAGTCTCTCACGAATGTAAATCAATTGGAGGATCGTTAGGAGCTAGGAAGAACTAGACATCTGTTGTAACTCGCTGTGCGACTTCTCAGCACTGTGCGCCAACAACCCTATCATGGATTGAATGAATGACGTATGCATCACTCTGTGAACTCGTTGACCTTTCGTACTCTCGGCTGGAGTGTAATTACTCATGAATTGTAACTGTCAGTCAGTGATACGACGCTGTTGACAAACAGTGTCCTCGATAGACATCCACTTTGCAGTAGATATTATGGACCCTACCAGTTATGACTTCTCATCAGAACTCCAGGATATCCATCCTGCAGCCACTGAATAGTTTTAAACAAGGACTCACCAGGTGTCTTGTCCTGCTTGTTTCCAATGATTCTCTAAATGCTATCGTTTCACGACGAAACCTACCTTGCAGTTGACCGAAACTCTCCAAACCCCGGGAATTCTAACATCACCCGCCTGAACAGCAGTGGCTAGAGCCTTATTATAAGACTTCAATAGGAAATGAGGTTTATCTGATCAGTAGGTAAAATGGATGCTACAAAAGAAGTGTGATAAATCTTTGGGACAAATTTTGATGAAATAAAGTCGTTCGAATGACTGATCTCAAAGTTTTAGCGGGTGGTTAAGCTGAGTAAAGTAAATAAATATTCAAGCTAAAATGTTCATATTCAAGTTTCTCCCACATTACCTTTGTTTAATGTGATTCTTTAGATATACTAGTTAGCGAATCCTGGTTCGTGGAGTTTTAAATTACTTTGACAGTGATGTCACGCATGTATGATTGGATTGAAATGCTTATTTTAGTCGCGGAAAGCATTTGTATAATTCAGGGATCCATTTGAATCTACTGAAAATGTAGGCAAGTTGATGAGCACTGGAAGTAAATCTTCGGAGATTTCGGCGGTCGATTTGAACTACAAGGCTTTCAGGTAAAGCTAGTGAAATAAATAAACGTGTTTTTCAGGAGAAGTAATGCTTTCTACCTTTTTGTGCAATATTTTGCTTGTCGAATGCAGAGGTGAGTGTGTTCAAACAGAGTAGGTGTGATTTAAGATAATCCTACTGATAAAAGATAGTTTTAAATGAATCAAGAATAATAATAATTATAGTAATAATAATGATAATAATAATAGGTAAAATAATCAGTAAGACGTATTACCATGGTAGATTCAGAGTCACGACCATCTCCTTCTGTACACAGAGACCTGGTTTATAAACTCGAATTGTACAAGCCTCCGCAATCGCAAGCATCTTTCTGTTTCTTTGTCTGCTGACAACAGTGAATGACTTGACAGCGTCGATATCATGTCCGTAGTCCACAAGATGTTTTGTTATCGAGCATTTGGGCCATTTACACTGAGCTGTTTTCAACCATTTCGACAAATGCTCCATCATGTGAGTAGATAATCGCCCATCCATACGACCTATGTATTTGCTTCCACAAACACACTCAAATTGATATACGCAGTTTGAAGTGTCGAGGATTGGCGACTGGTCTTTCCCAGATTTTTGAAGCACTCGTTTAGTGGTGTTAAGGAAAAAAATTTTGCAGTGTAATAAGTTCTCTAGATAGCTTTATCGAGTCTTCGTCTGACTACATCCTGTACATCATCTCCTTTGAATGGCAAATTGATATAGACAGATTTCTTCGGAATTGTTTGGATAGTTTTGCAGGGGCTAATTTCTTTAGAGTATTTATCAATAAACTTCTCAGGATATCCATTCTTAGATAGAATATCCTTCAGAGCTTTTATTTCACGCTCAATTGCACTGTCAGAACAAATTTTCCGTGCTCTATTGAACAGTGTTCTAAGTTCTTTTTATACTGAATTGGAACAAAGCTCTTGAAATGCATGTACTGTCCTGTCCATGAAGACTTTCTAAATATAGATCTTTCGATTGTGCCATCATTCACTTTCACTAAAAGAACGTCTAGGAATTTAATAGTATTGTTTTCCTCGTGTTCTATTGTGAAATTGAGAATCGGGTGGCATGAGTTGAATTTTATCAACATGTCTTCAGCTTTTGATCTGCTTCCACAGACAATAAAAATGTCATCAACATATCTTAGGTATACATCCGTTTCTTGTATATGTTGCTGCAAGGTACCGGTTTCTAGGCGTGACAAGAATAAGTCTGCGGAAAGTGGTCCCAAAGGGCTTCTCATTGCGACACCATCAACTTGACGGAATGGACGCCCGTCGAATTGGAATTGGACATTTTTAGTGCATAAAAGTAACAATTTCCTCAATCCCGATGTTGGAATGGGTATGTCTTCAGCTTCTTTACATATGAAGTCGATAGTCTCAACAACTGGCACATTTGTGAAGAGGGAGGTGACATCGAAAGAGACCAGATGCTTATCAGATACATTGAAATCTCTAATTTGCTTGACAAACTGAAATGAATCAGAAACTATATACCTTCGGAAACGTTTTCGCAAGGGCTGCAACAATTCACAAAGCCACTGTGCTAATTTGTGGTATGGTGAGTTTATCGTAGAGAGTATAAGTCTTAACGGCGCTCCTGGTTTGTGCATTTTTACGCGTCCGTATAATTTTGGGATTTGTGACCCGATCAGTTTGATAATCCTAAATGTATTTACATCTTTTTGAAGAGTTGCTGTAGATGCTGCACAATTTTCCTTTCGGTCGATAACGTTTGATCTTTTGCATGATTATCCAATTTGAATGTAGATTCATCAGAGAGAATTTGATGCATTTTCTCGAGATAATCTATCTTATTCATTGGCACTACACTTTGTCCTATATCAGCTTGTAAAATAACAAGATTATTGTCTTTTCGGAGATTGTTTAGAGATCTCCAGTGTTCTTTGGTGATATGCAAGTTTTGATTGGCCGGCATGATTCGAAATTGATGAGCAATATCAACCATCTTTGATTTCAAGCAGCTTTCGCTTTCATTGGACGTAGCATGTAGCCCCATAAGTTCGTCATAAAGATTTTTAAATTGGAATTCGATATCAATTTGCTCTATCTTTTTCATGGGAACACAGAAGTTGAATCCCAATGACAGAATTTCTGCTTGTTCTTTTGATAGGGAAACATCAGATAAATTGTGAACATAATTAGATATATCCACTGGGAAAATTTCATCTGGCGGTTCCGGATGTAGTAACCGCTTAAGTTGCTTTTCTTCTGACTCTTTTGTCTTTTTAGAATTGGCATACAGATATGTAGTGAAGTTAAGATAACATACGAAGTTTAAGTCATTTTGTACACTGATCAGATTACTTGATAATACGCATAAATTACTTATTTCATATATTTCAGGACACAAATGTGATTCAGCAAGACGGTAAAGATTTGCCCGTGTAGGTCTCAAATGATCTTTACGCGAGGATTTGTAAAATGTCCGAGGATAAATATTAGTCTTGATACATTCCTTCAAAAAATCTCGTCGTGCAGAGTGTTTAGCAATCTTACACCTCAATTTCACTAGATAATTTAGTGCATTGATAGTGCATTTCGGGAGATGCTTCTTCAAGAATTCAAAACACTTATTTCCCGATACGAATTAAAAACAAGCAATAAAGGTTAATAAAGCAGGATTTAATGAATTCATCAAATTTCGGTAGAACTCGTCAGCTGGATACTCTACATACGCAGATATATATACTTTTGAAATTACATTGAGAGATATAAGACTGATAAGTAAAAAAACAACATTGAATTAGTCATGCGGAAAGACAGGTGCGAATGTTTTCAAGGTCATGTTAAAGTAGATAAGAGGAAAGAGAGTATGAGAGATCAAAATCAAGATAATTGCATTACTCTTCAATTACATCACTTAGATAAACAATAAGTCATTAGAGAATATGACAAGAATTGCAATTCTTGTGGGCAACCGTCGTCCAAGATGAAGAGTACAGCAGAAGATAGGACAAAGTGGAGCTGTGTTGTTGAAGCCCTATGTTCCATTCGGATCTCAAGGGAATAATAATAATAACTGTAAATCCTGAAGAATCGAAACCAACGTAATAAAACTAAATGCCACATATGCACCATTAAATATACATTAGAGTGCATCGAAATTCTGCAAGTGGCACATGTAAATGATTCTTGCTGAACTGAACAGCTAGTAATCGTTTTGCAGTGATTCAAATCTAGTTTAATTACAGGTAATGAAAAGAGAGAGGGTTTTTCATATGTTCATATCTAATCAAAAGCTGTGGAATTGGAAATATGAGAAATGCGTAAAAATTGACTAATTAGAATGTAACACTTGAAGTACCCATTTTGTGACTTTAGACTAAAGTTTAGGGTTGTTGTGACAGTCGTGCGGTAGGGTAGAATTTCATGATAGGACAAATTTATTTGGCAGAAGAACACAATGATATGGTGTTATTTGCTGATGATATCGTCAGTTAATAATGCTATAGTCATTGTGTCTTTCTACCAAATAAGTTTATTCTCTAATTGCTATGACAGCGATTTTACAGATTATATGGTGATAAAACTAAGCGTTCTCATACACATAATCAAAGCACTTTAAAATCAATACACACTATGTCTGTCAACTGAAATGAGTGTTTACACGATTGACAAGGTAAAATAATCTATTAATCTTGAATTTTCATTTCGCCTCTACGAATAACCATAAGCGCGATGTCTAACATATACAAACAGCTTGTAGACTTTTGACAGAAATGATTTCAAAGTACAGTGAAAGTTTCACCTGAAAGCAGTGTAAATCCCAAATCGTGAATTACTATACCTATTGTGAATAATTATGTCCAAGACAATTTGTACAGAATCAGAAATTTAAAGAGAGTCTGTTAATAAAGCACTCTATCTTGTGAGCCAATAACTAATTACATCGAATCCGTACTTTATTAACTATCCTTCCTTAATTGCCTTTGAATGAGTGAGATGATACGCTGAAGTGTATTGTTTCTTTCTTTATGCAGAAATCAGCTAGATAACTTGAGAAAGTTGTGGTTTTCTAGAAATAACCGCCTGGATGCTCATGGGATTCTATCATCATGAGACAACAGAAACAATGTAACATCTTTTGAAGACATTTTCAATTTCAAACATTCTGTTCTGTAATTCTTTCTGTCTGTCCGGTTATCCTTTAAATATTGATCAAGTGATCAAAGCGACAGCATCACACTTAAGAATCCTTCAGTGTGACTTATTGAATGTAAATCAGCATACTCATTATGATAGATTTGTATTTTTACTCATTGTTTTGGTTAACTTCGTGCTCACATAATGGTTAATGTCAGGAGATACAGACACAAAAAGTACAAACACATTTGTTGATTTAATTATACGCAGTTTAGAATTATAACAAGCATGTAAATATATTGACTTTTCGAACATTATTCCTATTGGTTGAAATGAAAAACTGCCTTTGAGTTAGACGTTTTTCTTCATGTTTTATGTCTGTGAGTGCTGACAGCACAGATAACTAATTGATTGCCTGATAAATGGCTCTCTTTTGCGAGACTCTCTGAGAAATGTGGTAAATCTTCGATAACATTATTTCACTCTATGCGGAAAGTAAGTTGTTGTGATTATATTAACACTTCATGCATAATGTTAACTGAATTTCTCTATATCACTTATCTGCATATATTCGATAAACCAATGTTGTACATGTGGTTATCCTTGTGTAAATGTCGAAGTACTTTTGATCATAAACTAAATTAGTTTCAGTAGGATCACAAAACAACGCCGTTGGATTACTCCGAAGACTAAGAAAGTCCGAATAGCTGCATTATTAAATACTGCAAGATGAACTGGAAATAACACTTCAGTTCCCCTCCTTTCATGATACTTTCCTGTTCTAAGTTGAAGCGTAATAAAGTTTAATTAGGCAATCAGGCTATCCTCACCAGACTTTTCAACTAAACTGTGGTAACAAACAGGCGCATCAAACACCTGTTTCTCGCAATATAGCCTTCTGGTACTTGATAAATAGTGACCTAGCACTTGTAATTCTTAGCACCTATGGTACATCGACAGTAACGATATGTCAGTTGTGTGGTAATACTAAAGTTTAACTTCGTTACTTCGGCTGATAAGTCTAGTGTGACAATGTCTGAAAAGTATCATTAATACACGTATTCTTGCTATCTTTGTAAAATTCAGTGGTCTGAAAACTTAAGGGTAGTACATTGAAAGTATGTTACCATAAGGACAGAATGCTTACTTAATGGAACAAATCGTTTTGTATTTCTGAAGAAGAAACCTTTTAATTACGGGAATCATCCACACTGGTGAAGTAATTCACTGTTGCGAAATCACTATTTAGAATGCCTTGTCTTTTCTCACTGTAATTTACTGATGTGTAGACCGATGTCAGATTAACGTGTTTTGCCCGGAACGATAGGGGTCTATCAAATAACACACCCGTTACGAATTATACGACATGTCTTCCCTTGTGCTTCTACGCAATATTTCATCAGTAAACAGCTTCAGTCTGTGTACACGCTTTACAGCTTACCAATGCAGTTTCTCGTAGTAAGGAGTATACCGTTTGTAGACTTGTACGAGATCTCAAAGATATTGGTTAATTATTCAACAGTCTTTTATTTTCGGAAGGTTACTTCTTTTATTCCTACTTAACACAGTTAGCATGATAAAAATCCTTATAATCGTCGTTTTCACAGCAACCAAATCAACCCACTTGTCTAAAACCTTTCCTACTGTTTTTAACATGTCCAGCAGGGGCATCTACTCGGAATACTATCATATCACAGAATGCACAGCGACATAAAGTGTTTTTAAAATAAGTAATTAACTAGCCGAATCCTGCAGCTAACTTGAGTCCGAAAGCACCCAGTGAGTTATGCAGAAAATAAAAGACAGTTCAGCGAAGAAAGTTATTCACATTGACGGAATCATCTTGAGACGCTGTATAGCCTTATTCATATTTACCAAGAACATACACTTGTCTATTATTGAGTAATAGGGGGTACTACAAGTGACACAATCACAGAGAAGTGGCTTCCAAAACAAAATTAAAAAGCACACCATAGTCAACAATACAATGGAAGAGAGGGTCTGAAATTTGATAAGATTAAAGTTGTTATTGAACGAAAGGTAAGGCAGCTGAGTGTCCACTGGACAAGTGTGAAGAGAGGGAGAAAATGTACAAAAGGAAGATGTAAGAATGAGAATGGTGAATTAATTAGTAAAAATGAAAGCGAACGATTAGGAAGAGGTTGAGACATGGTTGATTAAGAGACTGAACAGACCTTCTCCGTACACAGAATTGCAGGTTTTATTGACCATCTCCTCCTCCATACAAAAGTGCAGAAACCCAACAACTCTCGTACGTCTCAGTCTCATTTTGAGAATAATCTCAGAAGACGACTCTGGCGGAACTGCGTGGCTTGAGTTCAGCTGGTGTCAGAGAGTTGAGCTAGTAATTGCCTCTCACTGTCCGCTCACTAACCATACTGGATGATGTTCAGAGATGAGTTTGGAAAGTGTGTACTTTGTGCGGCCGACATAACAAGCTCCATATGAGCAAATGAATTTATAGGCACACACTGGAGTGGCTCAAAGCAGCAGTTTTTTCCACACACATCCATTGACCATTTGTCTACTGTAGAAATTGATCCGTAGCTCAGCCAGAAAGAAAGCTTTTCTCAGCGATCTGGACAAGCGTCTCTTCAAAATCTCAGCTGAGGTATCACGTTCAAATTCGACACGCATAAAGAGCAGTTTCTTCGGCACCGTTTGCGTTCTGTCATGCTTCTGCTTTACTTTCATGCTTTTCTCGATAAATCATCTAGGATATCCACCTCTAATGGGTGTTTGTCTGAGTCTGTCTAGTTCATTGCCGACTGAATCACTGGTGCATATCCTTCTCACGTTTACGGTAAATAAAGGTGTTATTTAGCATCCTCTGAAAATGATTTCATCGACAAAGAAACTTTTCTACACAGAATTGTCGTTTACTAATTTAAGTTTGTGTTTCTATTATTCAGAGTAGTTGCCTTCCGTGACTGTTCAACTATCTAGTGGTTTTCAGATTCTAGCTGACCTTCGTGGTGTTAACAACTCCAATATATTATATGAGTCATAATGAGAAACATGTCTGAAAGTATTTATTCATACTTTAATCCGTGGCCACAACATTGCACTGAAAATATTTCACATGCTTTGAATCAGAAGTATTATTCAGTGTAATAGAAAATTGCATAGGCAATCAATCTCATGTGTTTACTGAAACACCAAGCATATACATGCTAATACAAAGCATAATAAATCATTGAAGGAAACGTGTTAAAAATAGTCTTGTATAATTATTGATTTTTGACTTTTTGTGAGAAATTATGCTATGTCTAATTTGTTTGCACTGAAAAATCTCTATTTATTGTCGAGATATGCATTTCTTCTTAGATCGATATTGTATTTCTTAAGTACCTAATAGGTTAGAATAGTCTCCAAGATTTAAACTGTGTAACAAAATAAGGAAAAACCTAACACATCTATAAGATATGGAATCCTAATTGCCTTTATAATCGTGGAGTGAATCATAATGGTGAATTGAAGAATTTCATTTAAGTTACAGGGTGAATTATCTTTGTCCATCGAGGAACATCAGACATTAGTTACAATGATGTTGTGTATCAGAAAATGAGGTCATATATTTCAGAGAAGACGAATATCGACTCTTCGTATGTTATAAAGACTAAATATAGATTGTGTAACTCTGCTGGGTGTGAACTGATGTGGAGAGAGAGCTTTCATGATATCACTTATCAAGTGGTAACTCTTGATTTCATTGGCTGCAGTTTTTGATTTATAATAATGTGTTTGAGGATAAAGATGCATGCAACTTTAATGCTACGATTTATGTGCGCATTTATACTGAAGATAGGCATTGTGTTATACGCCAGTTCTTCTTGTTAAGCAACTTCAAATTCCAAGGCCAGATAAAATGATTACTACCCTGTTAATTTATTCAGGCAAATTGAGTGTGGCTTATCTATTCAAAAAATTCATTCTTGACCTGGGGTCGATCCCTGATTGGGTCAGGGGTGGGTAGTAATAGGGAGTCCTAAACAAGGATGAAACAGCTGCCCAGTACTCTCTGGTTTTCAGTGGTTCTTTAAGTGAAGTCATTTCGTGACCAATCTTCAATACTTCTATTGTGTTTTGACTTTCATCCTAATGGGACTCATTCGCAAGTACTTTACATCCATTTTTATTGATAATACATCAAGCCGTTTTCAGTTTGATTAAAAACTAACATTGTACATCTAATCTCATTCCATATTGTGTGTGAGTATCATTTCACCCTTCGCTCTCTTATTTCCTTATTGTGTATATTGAAAGAAATGGATTTTGTGCCTAGTCTGAAAATACTACGAGCGTCGCTGTTTCTTTTGAGTCCATTTGATAGAAAATACAGTGTATTTACTTCTGAAAACTTAGATTCATATATCTCGTATATAACTGTGCAAAGGTGAATAGTTTCATGAATAAGATAATTTAATATTCTTAGGGCCCTATGTCAAAAACCCAGAAATGATTATGTTCAAACAATCAAAGTTACCTCGTTTTTTAACCTACGCCTTGATGTTTAGGAGTAATAATAATAATAATTTGCTTTATTTCAAAACAGTACTAATGGTACTGTGTGGAATTTTCAGCATTCGATACAATATTGCACCTAATTTTAACAAACAACACTGAAAACAACTATAAAAAAAATATGTTTCAGGTTTGTTAATGGCAGTTCTTAGATGGTATTTCCAGTGACATTACAATCATAAACACACAAAAATTGCAAAATACTTATGATAATAATGTTAATGGCTAAGATTGTCAGTTAATCGAGATAGTGTCACCATAGATTACAAATAGGAGATAATAAAAGAGCTGATTATTCTGATAACAACATAGTGATTCATGGGTTTCCGGATTAGAACAAGGGCCAAATATGGTATCGATGATTTCCTATACTTGATTGTATGAACATATGATATTTTGTACTGACTTCTAGTTCTACCAGATGAGATACAAGGGAATAGTTAGGAACAGAGGGGGTGTTAAGGCTCAGACAATATGGATTTAGACCACTTTTCGAATGAGTTCAGATGTCTGTCAACTAATGTAGCGAAAAGCTGACTGAGTTGCACACCGATTTCCCGACTGACAGCTTTTAAAACCTTTCTAAAAATGACACAGTCCTTTTTAGTAGCCCAGGAAATACTAAGGGAGCAGTAAGGTACAGTTGGTGATATGCAAGAGTTAGGGAATTGTAAAAGTAGAGGTTGAGTGGTTCCAGACTGTCTTAGCTTCTTACTGTAGTAGTTAAGACGGGAAATTTTCCTGGAGGTCGACGAAATATAGGATGACCAAGTGAGGTCAGAGGATATAACTTTACCAAGATATTTTGTGTTGGACTTGATTTCTATTACAGTCCCCTCTATGCTACATGCATCATGTGTACTGACCAATCGTTGTAGATTACGTTAATGTCTAAACGAAAAGTCAGTAGTCTGACCTTTTGAGGGATCTAACATAAGATCACCTAGCTTAGACTACTGATTGATGTCCGACAAAAGCTATTAGGTTTGCAGCAGTCTGATTGGCATTTGACAGGAAGCGAGATGATCAGCGGCAGCATCTAAAGTACTTCTACCCTGTCTACAAGCGAACTGTTTGGCATCAGTAAGACCTTTTATAGAGGGCGCAAAGTTGAGTAAGAGTAATTTCTCCAGGTAATTGCAAGAGGCCCGAATTTAGCGCTAATTGCAGAGCCTGATTTAGGTACAGGGATGATTTTAATGTCTTTTCATGCAGCGGGTACAACGTTACTGGAAAGGGGAGTATTGAATATGTTTGTAAGTGGGTGAAGTAAAATATCGGCACATCTCTTGAGGACGACAGCAGCTGCACACAATCACACCATCAGGTCCCAGGCTCTGGGAAGATTTTAGAGATTCCAAACATTTGAGAACATCAAAAGTCTTAAGACCACGAAAGTCACTGATCATGTCATTTGTTACATTGGGGACAAAAGCATCATTAGGAGAGCTTGTGAAAGATTTGTTGAGAGTATCTACATCAACAGAGGAGACATTAACACTTTGCTTAACACAACCTGTAATTTCATTGAAAACTGTCCACATGTTTCCAGGAGTTTTATGTGACAAGAGTCTTTGGTTATAAATAGTGTCCAGTCGTTGGATTTCCGATTTAATTTGGTTGTTTATCCTTTTTAGATCGGATTTGTCTTTAGACTTGTACTGCTGGCCTTTTCCTCTTTGGAGCTTCTTTGCATGAGAAGAAGAGAAACGGTCAAGCCTTTTGAATACTGTCTGTTTAGGACAGCGGCAGAATTTACGATGATCCATAATATTAGTGATGGTGTCATTCAGTGTGTGCTCAGTGAGTAGTTATCAGTTAGTGTCATTAAGCATATCTCTCACTTTATGCATCGTATCCTGTGAGTAGCATCTATATTGTGTTTTATTGAAAAGGTGTGAGAAGACATTTGAGTGTAACTTGCTATGCATTTCAGGTAACACTCGAATAATACGATGATCTGAATTCATTATGGGAGTGCGTGTGCGCGGTTCATATATTCCAACATCATTTTTGAACACTAAATCAAGTGTTTGTCAGGTCGAGTGGCAAAGATGACAAAATTTACATGATCCAGTGACTCAAGGAGAGAACATTAGCAGAATTGAAGTCATCAGTAAGTATTGAGAGAGAGAGTTCTCAAGAAGAGTAGCAGCAAATCGAGTGAATTCATCTGCGTAATCAGATAATTGGGAGACGGCACAGGCAGGTTTGACGTAAATGTTTGAGGTAAAAATGTATTAATACTTTGATAAGTGTTTGAGATCACATTTGACTGTAATACAATCAAAAAAGTCACCTGAAAATGTCAAACATAGATTGTTTGAAATCGATCATCGGGAATGTATAAAAGTTGCAACTCCTCTATCTCATTTCGTTTTGGAACAAAGTCGACCTTGTTTGAATAATGTGAAACCATTAAGTGAGACCAGATTATCACCACAGAGCTCATGAAGTCATGTTTCTGGTAGTTTGATTATAGCCATGTTGGGATAAGTATCACATGATAGGAGAGATCTCAGATGCATAATCTTGTTGGGAAGAGAACGGCAGTGGGTGGGCGGGGATTCGAACCACGGACCATGTGCATGGTCGGCGAGAGTCCTCACCGCTGTGCAACCGACGCACAAACAAACACTGGTATAGATCACATTTGTCGCATAATAAAGAATAAGTCATGTGATCAGGTGTCAAATATCCGGTGATTACCAATGCGAGTGGTTAAAATGATAGGAGAATCTCCGGAGACAGCAGGTTACAGTCGAGGTTCCTAGGAAAGACGATTGTTCAGTCGTAGTGGATTCCTGAAGTAAACTTCACTTTAAAGTTGATACTGAAAGTGTCCTCCTAAAGGACAATGGAAGCCTTACAATTAAATCATCTAGCTCCGGGAACACAGCATCGCCAAAACGCACACGAACTTGTCTAATTCACACTGATTAACCACTATCATCTTGAAAGACACATCAAGCATAGTATTACAAAACAATGAGAAAATCCTGTCATATTCCTCATAGTTTGGAACACCGTCTTTTTAGCTTGTGTTAGATAAATCTGTATTATTAACCGGGTGAATTTACTTCCAGGAGTGCTCGACCAGTTATTAGTTTTCTGGAAAGGAGCTAGGAATATTAAGGAGGAAGAGGCACAAATGTAGATAAGTTGAATATAGACTGAAATGAAGTTGGAGTTCAGTGTTAGCTATGATTGTTACGAAAGTGAACTTTATTTTATTCCTTTTATTGAGTATGTGAATGCAATGACAAATATAAAAAATATTACATAAATCCAGCGAAGTTTGAGAATATGGAATCTGTGAGATATTAGAATGCCTACCACCCTTCCAACTGCTATGTCCCTTTATCGGGGACATAACATTGATGCTACTCTGAGGTATTTATTCTGTAAGACACTCAGGATATGAATACTGCCTGACTGTTGGTTGACCACAAATTGACGTATGCTTTATATGCCGGTTATCCACGGACTGGTTGCGACCTTCACAAAGTTAGTCACAGGTTACATGTATAGGAAGCAGATACATCATTCACCATAAATTGGGCTAGATTATTTGGCATTAGGTCAATAACAAGTTAATTGGAAAGATATATAGACAATTTCACTTGTTCCTCACTTTTAGGAATTCGAAATAATGCAGCCTTCGGTGATCAGTTTGCCCTCAAAACTACTTATTCTCCTGTTGATATTCTTCGGTTTCATGTGTGTAATCTACTTGGTGGTCATAAAATCAGATGAACATGTCCCAATATGTGTCCTCAACTATACATCGGTCCTTGATAATCAGTTCAAAGAGGTAGGTCATATTTCTGTTTCTATCCTGCTTCTTTTAAATAACAGTATTTTCACTGCAAATGTATCCGTACTCGATGATCATTTTTATTCTTTTACTGGCACATTTTTGTCGACGAAATGATACTAGCGAACGAAAGTTGTCAAATTCGAAACCAACATTAGTGTTTGAGTTTCTTTGGCTCTCAAATATGCCGTCGGTTTCAAGATATCCTGCCTAATCTGAAGGTCGACACGTCTCTGATTCATTCTGTTTTCTCAATGTCTATCCTTCTACGTCAGCAACTGGAGACTTTACTACCTTACTGTCTCCAGTGACTGCATATGTATTTCACAGGTAACTAGGTGGTGTCTAATTTATTAGATCATAGTCAACTGCTTGGACAGTATTTTCACTGCGCCTATAGATTGTTTGTGGAGAATCACAATTCCGAAAGTATTCCAGTGGTATGCAATAAACGAGTGAATAATTCTGTTTGTCTGCTTACCATTCAAATTCGTTACCTAGTCATGACTATATTCGAGTGAGGCATTCTCTGTTGTACCACTGAATCGTTTGCATGTCAAAGCCAACAATTTTCAGACACGTCCCAACGCCTTTTGTGAGTATCCATCTGTAACCACACGAATAGGTGAGATGTGATACGATTTCCGTTTGTTATTTTTGAATGCCAACTTCATGATATTTATGTTTACCCGAGGTTCTTTCAGTAGGATATCAACAAAAGAGTCACTAAAGTTAACCTAAAATCAAACTTAATTACATCAGCACATACAACGGAGAGGGGTCTAGCAATTATTAATGATTAATAATAAACTGCCAGTAAAGTCCGACAACCACACTATCCCTGAACTGAAACTAAATTTTCCTTCACAACGTCTGATAAAACAGACACATAGAAGTAGAGGGCAGATAGGAGGATAAGCGCAGTTGTACTCAAAACAAGGTGCGTCATACACACGAAAATATCATGTAGATGCCAATAGATCAGGTAAAATATTCTATGTCGTTTCGAGTTGAAAATGTCTTAAGTTCAAGACGAGCAGTGTGACACGTAAATCTGCTGGAGGAATCAGTCATTCTTTCCAGCAAGCATTACTTCCGTGATATCTACGGAAAGGAGTAGAATGTCAGTTCATTGATTTTGCTGCATTACTGGGGATCGAATGACCCCCGAATATGGTTGGGATATAACAACGATACTCCAAGTATTCTGCTTATTTTATGTAGTGGAAACGCACAGATAGTGGGTGAAACAATCTGTTGCTGTTCATATCAAGTTGGTTTAACATTGTTTGTTTGTCAAGTGGATGTAAAATGTTTACAAACTATTAAATATGAGCGAGGTAAAACTCATACAGCCATATTTTCCCAGTTGACTTTATCTTCAGGCTGTAAAACACTTTAGCGTTTACAGTTGGTTTCGTCAGTTACCTTCAGCATATTTTTACTCTTAAACGAACTTATCATGACTTACATTGATAAAAAGAAACAAATTGCCACTCGTGAGGAGCAGTAGTATGTAGGAGGTAAGTTTAAGGAGACACAATAATTTTGCTCAGAGATTACTTTTTTCATTTCACTGAAATAAGATAATGTTGCTAGAGCTTCAATTTAACACCTGCTCCTTTGGAAATGAATACATTCAAATAGTAAACCAGTGCGTTTACGAAGTGTGAATATGGAGAAGACCTTCAAATCACCACTAGAAGCATTCTGCATGCGAATATAGTTTCTTATAGTTGTTTTATTTCCATTTCAGATAGGCTGTTATCGACTCAAATATGAACAGGGTAAGTTGCTTCCACAGACGTTTTAAACTGACATTTCCACAGATTCCTACGAATAGCTTTGTTTATTATCTTAATGTAATGCTACTTTGATGGAGTATACCTCAATACACTTTTTAGACTAGTCGTCATTGATTAGTGGCGATAATGTAATATAATTCCAATCGTCAGATTTCTTCACCAATCAACATCAGTCAGAGGGATAACTGGAGACCAGGGAGTACTGGACAGCTGTGTCGATCTATTTCGGGACTCATCAGTGGCGTGTGAACACGAACCCACCAATGAACGAACTCCAAACATTCAGGTCACGAGGCCGAAATCCTACACGATTCAGCCACGTGGGCTGGGATTCAGTGGCCCACGAATTCTAATTTTGTCAACTGGAGTGAGAAGTCGTGACTGTTGGAGCTCACCATGTCAGAGTGAAGTGGATGCTCATCGAAAGCATTGGTGAGAGCAGCGCCATATCGGGAGTTGACAAATTCAGAATTCACGGGGCAGTGAATTCCGACCCACTTAGTTGAATGGTCAGCGATCAATGTCTCGTAACCTGAAGATGCTGAGTTCGATCTCTAGTGGGGTCATTGGTGTGCACTGTTGAGGAGTTCCTAAATAGAACGAACCAGCTGTGTAGCACTCCCTGGTTTCCAATTATCTCCCTTACTGATGTCAGTTGTTGAAGAAATCTAACAACTGAAATCGAATTCATCCAAATCTCCACAAATCCTATAATCCAGATAATGCAGAAGCCCAGCTGTAGCATTTAGGATACAAAATTTAGTGAAGAGATTCTGTCCAAAGATTACTGTTACTGAGTTGTGAAGGTGTACATAAACGGTTTATTGAAGACGATAGCATGTGCGGAAATTCAAGCAGTAGGTGTCAACAGTAGAAGTATGTTATTTACTTGAAAATGAAGAAACATAAGGTTAAATAAAATGAAATAAATATTGGAAGACTCAAGACTGAGGAGGAGGAGGAGGAGGATTGCTTACCATACGCTTCGTAAAACAATCCGATAAGGATTACCGAGTTGGCTTGAGTGAGTGGGAGGGGGCGTCAAATTTCGCACTTAACCCCGTTAGTAGTCCTTGTTGGATTAAATTACCCAGAGTATTGTCAATTATTATTCCGATTAGTCCTAAATACCCTAGTATTTTCTTTATTTCACTTGCCCTTTCACTTTCTTAGATTCTCATATGAACTCAATAGACAGGTAGATGCTTGATCAGATTCATCGATATGCCACTAACAATCAAATGTTCCCAATTATATTTGTAATTAAGCATCCAGAGACAACAAAGTAAATTGCTTCATGCACAAAATCGTGCATGGAATGCAGAAATCTTCGAAAAGTGTGTGAAACTAGTAAGATTAGACGAATAGACGAATAAGACACTGCTTAAGGAGCTCAGAAGTAGGGTAAAGTAAGTTGTTGAGTGATTTTACTACAAGGGACAACTAAAACAGTGATGGAAATTGTCACAAAGTGAAAATCACAATAACAGTGGTGGTAATAAAGGAAGGATGCGAAGATCGATTTAACAAGGCAAAAACATAGATGTTTGTGTCGCTCTTTTCTGTCCTAAAGCCGAGATGAAAAGGCAGCTGTACATACTTCCTTATTGCACAAAATTCTAGCTTCATCTCATGGAAAGAAAACCAGGGCGTCATCTGTTTTTAGAAGTTGGGTTTGTGGAAAAGGCGGCCAATTTGCATGAAGTCAATAAACAATCTTCAGATTATTGTGAGTATCAACTGTGTGAGAAGGGCACACTGACGCTTTTCAGAGGAAGAAAACTATTTATCATTTAAAAGTCATTTCTGATGATAGAAGTAATTTCATTCTTTGCGTTATATCATAAAATAAACAGAAGGGAAATTCTCTTTTTATATCCTCAGTTGGTCGTCTACAGCCATCTCTGAATCTACTAACTTGGCCACAGTTGGAAGCCAAATATGCATCTTCTCAGCCAAGAGATTACATTGTGCTCAATAACTCAGCAGAAAATTCCGATCTAAAACCTTTATTTGGATCACTTTACACTAGATATGATGCAGCATTAGCAAACGCTACAAATGAAAACGTATCAAATGAAAATAATGAAAGTGAAAAAGTCACCGAAAAGCAAGGTTTGCCTAAAATATGGACTCCAATGGGTTGTTCTACTAGTATGTCATCAGCTATAATCATTCCATATCGTAATCGAGATGAACACCTACGCATTGTAACAAATCATCTACATGCGTTTATAAGGCATCAAAAAATACCATATACCATTTTCGTGATTGAACAGGTCGGTTTATTATGAATAATATATAGAAGTATAAAGCTATTGTTCCCATTATTGTAAGAGCGGAATTTCAGCGCTGTCGTAGTGTGCGATTCTATGTTAGAAAAATGTATTCGATACAGTGTTAATAACCAGATGACGTTTCGACCAGAGTTTGTTATTCATCTTACCAATGTATTCACACGACTCGATAGATTGCCTTATATAGTCCTGCATTAATACGATTGTGAACATTGAATTGTGGTCGAAACGACACCCAGTCATTAACACTATATCACCGTGCGTTATTTTAAGTAAACATATCTGGTGTACTCATATTTTTTTCAATAATTTAATGATTCCCATTGTAACATCAGGAACACAATATTCACCGAAGAGACTCTTTTCAACGAATTTATCGTCAAGCTGTACAATCGTTTAAGTTTGTTTAAATTTCTTCACGGGATATAACTTCTTTGAAGGGTATATATGTATATATATACATACGATTGCACTCATATTTGTTATTAATTGAAGCCATTAATTAGTAACTCTAATATAAAAGTGTGTTTCCAAAGAACTGGTCATCTTAGACGAATATCATTTGCAGGTTTGTTAAATTTCTGAGGAGCCTTTATGTTGTTTGAAATCGATTAAAAGCTTCCAAGTGGTTTTCGCCCAGGAAGCTGTAAGGAAATTAGCTCAGAATCGTGGACGTATTATGGTTCAGATACTTGGATAGGTGTTTTCCACTTATCGTGTGTTTGTAACAATGTGCAGCAGACATTCAATGTCGTGCAAAATAGGAGATCTGCGAGATGACGCATTCTCGTTAAAACTTTAAGAACTTACTCTCAAAACACTTTCCCATTTAGCCTAGATCTTGTGTAGTTATGAACACAGACTACGCTTTCACATACCATCATCTTGACACTGACAAGTATTCTTCATCAGACAAAGAGAAAATTCTAATCACGAAAGGTCGTGCAGGTCGCTGAACAGATGGAATTTCTGTAACTTTGAAGTTCATTGTTATTGTTTCTTAAGTTTTTCAACATTCAATAAAGATTTATCCGTTTCCGTTACACGAGGAATCGCATGGCGAGAGAGTTAGCTCTATTCCTTCTGACACGCGTCATTCGTGCGAGAATGAAACAGAAGGTCTCTGTAGAAAGAGTGTAGATTTTACGGGTTTTCTATGCACTGAGTAGATCTCCTGCCTGAACACCATTTCCCGTGGCTGGTATAAAATAGGAGCGTCAAAATAGGAGCAAACTAGTGACGCATTTGAATTTCTCAGGTTTAAATCTACCAGTTTCAGTCATTACACAAGAACAGGTGTAGACTGTCACTTCAAGTCATCATGGGTGATTTAAAATAATCCCAGAGTGTTTAAGAAGAAATGGAAACAAGATTTCCTCGAACGTTTCGCTGTGTAAGTCACAGTTTCTTCAGAAGAATCATTCGGATATTGTTAACTATCAAAGGATATATTTTGGTGATTACATAGGTTTTCATACATCCTATTGATACCCTTTAACTATTGTCACTGCACTTTTGTATTCAGGGGTTATTCATCACAACGTTGACAGAAGATAAATTGTGTTTAGGCCTTAGGAATTACCAGTACTTTTTTCCTCTGCGACTCCGCGTTGCAAAATTTATAATTTCTTTATTGCTTTCTTGCAGACCGGAGAAACTAAATTTAACCGTGGTGCTCTTTTAAATGCTGGGTTTCTTGAGGTTTCAAAGTTGCAGGAGTATAGCTGTTTCATTTTACACGATGTGGACAAACTGCCTGAAGATGACCGTATTACTTATACGTGTAATTCACGTCCGACGCACTTTTCCTCTGCACTTAGTCAGAACGCTTACAAGTCAGTTGAAATTTTCCAAACTCAATACAAAATTGATATTTTTCACTAGATGCTAAGTTATACCTAACAGTATTCATAAAGTTACTTTACAAGACGTTACACTTTTGCCACAAAAGCAAGCTGATAGTAAAATGGATGTAAAAGTCAGAAATTCGGGATTTCTAAGTTTTGTGTCACTTCTTATCTGTAGCAAGATCAACCATTCGATTTGTTCTATGTGGAATTATTTAGACTGAGCCTTGTGTAGCCAGGTAACCATTAAACGCACAGAAATTGAACGAATCAAAGCTATGTTTTTTAATGCTTTCTGCACACGTGAAAAGGCAATCAGAAGAAATAGATTGGATTCTAGAGTTGAATTTAAGTGAATGGAAATCCCCAGTTTCTATTAGACTATATTCTTATTCATGTTTAAATACAGTCATCGGTGTACCTCTTTTCTTTGGTGAAATAGGACTGTGTTTCAATGAATAAAGTAACAAAATATGATATAATTTAGTTTCCACTTCTTCTTGTGAATTTCCATTGAACACACAATACAAATGAATAGAATTCACGGTCACATCGTCAGTAAAGTGTGTTGGAGAATCCCTGCAAAAACGTTGATTATCTCTTTTATATCCTAGTCAAAATTTGTTTACGAAATATTATTTAACTGCATCAACTTTTATAAAACTCAAAATTGTTGTCACCTGAGATTTTTCCCACATCTTACTGTGACGACAAATTTCCAGAATGGGAAGGTGTTATAAGAAACGAGGCACATGTCGAGCTGTATTAGGTTTGAAATGTAAATCCAAGCTATTTTACTTTTATTGAATAAGACTATTGTTCTCAGTTATTAGCGAGTTAAGATAGCAGTCAATATGTAGGAGATATTTAAGACATGATGGCTTCCTCAGAGTATTCTTGTTTTCCTTCATCGCCACTTTATCTCCTCTTTTACTACGTCAGTGACAGGAATCAATAAATCCTTTGAATAATTATGATGAGGGATGTAACTGCGTGATGCAAAGTACCACTGAGTGATGGATATTACCACACCAGTAGCTCTTGGTAGCCAGACCGAAGTGATCCGAACACAAAAGATTTAAAATTCTCTTCTGAGTAAAGTGAATACATAATAAAGGTGACAAAATCCATATTAGTTTGTTTATTAGATATATCACACAGTGAAACAGTATCATTTACTGGATGACGTTTAGAACACAATTTATTGTTTATAATCATACGAATTATGGTGACAAATACCAGTCGTCTGTATACTGCATTACATTTGAACCTAAGTTCAGAACAAAGTTTATGTTTGTCATTATTATGATTAATAGGCTCGAACTCGGTTATTTAAGTACACAATTATCTGAAAATCATGCGACAATCTCTCCACATCAGTTAATTATGTTCACAAAGTATTCTCACTTAATTTGCCTCTTCGTCCCCAATGCATATATTAGGAATGCAAAATGAATTCTCTTCTGAAATGCATCATAAGTAATCCATGTGGCAATAATGTAGATCATTTTCTCTGTTGCAATCCAATTAACCAGGTACCACTGTGTTAGATGGATGAAGGCGACTGGCAAGTAGCCCTGGATCTGATTCTCGTGCTTGTTGACACTCATCAGCAAGGTGTGCCCACAAGCTGGAAGGAACTGATGTTCGCCCTGAGATTCGAACCTGCGTCAATCACAGCTGTAGCCAGACTGCGAATCAGTCAGCTATCTGGGCTCACGATTGACCTCCTGTAGGACTGCGACCGGTACAGTTAGTCGTCAATAATGAGTAATCAGTGTCATGCATCTAGTTCTTTTTGTTGGTGTTAAGGATATGTTGGTTGTAACTGATGACTGTCGAGTGTTTCTCATGCTAACAGTTTCAGAAAGAGTGAGAAGGTCTGTTGTACTCGATAATGATTTGGAAGAAATTCAGTTTGTTTCTTCATAAAACAATGTCTAGCATTGGCCAGCAATATTTCAGAAACCCAGTTGTTTTTCACACTTAAATCACGGACAATAAGGCATTATGTAAGACTATATCATAAGAACATGCTTCTAAACTTGTTTGCTACAGTAATAGATGAATGGAGTTCGGTCTTTGATGCATTTGAATTATCTGTGTAAATTTAAATGCACAAATTTACCTAAGTCAAAAAACATCAGTCAGATGTTTCACAATTTAGAGAAATTGCTAATTCGAAAATCATGAGTTCTTCATGACGATAACTATCTAAAAAGCATCTACTTCCAATCACACGATACCGTAGTCACTTTTAACTCTGCCTATCAGTCACTATTCCCTCGAATCTGAAGCGCTAAAATATGTGTAGCTTCAAGTGGTTTTCTTTCTACTGACTGTGTCATTATTGCTCAAGTCTTAACAGTGAATAGACATTTTGTTGAATTCAGAGAATTTGGCATTATAACTTCACCGAAGAGACGTCCTACAACAGACAAAATGACGTCAAGAGTTTACTTTCAACCTAATTTCAGTTAGGATTACTATTATCTTCCACTGACGGTTGTGAGCACGTTTTAGCAGTCAGAAGGTTATGACTTGACTATTTTACTTTTGTGTTCTTCAAACTTGGTGGGTGCTCTGAGACTATTTTTATACTTGCTTATTTTACTTACTTACTTACTTACTGTTTTATCGCTTGAAAATGTCTGTTGTAAATAGTCGAATTTATAAATGATCATTGTAAGAATATAATTTTCATTTTGCCTGTTTGTAGAGTACTGTATAGGGACTTTTTCGGTGGTGTTGTGGGATTTACTCGTCAACAGTTTCTGGAAATAAATGGATTTTCAAACCTATATGAAGGATGGGGTGGTGAGGATGATGATTTATTGACTCGAGTTAGTCAAACCAAAAACGGGGTATTTCGAATC
Organism: Trichobilharzia szidati; assembly: GCA_944472155.2. Lineage (NCBI taxonomy): Eukaryota > Metazoa > Platyhelminthes > Trematoda > Strigeidida > Schistosomatidae > Trichobilharzia > Trichobilharzia szidati. The sequence goes on along the minus strand of OX235279.1, from coordinate 107,919,330 downwards.
GGCCCAGATATTGGTCGTTATTATACACTGAGTCATGCCACTGATAAGTTGAATGAAGTCAATCCAGACCGGTAAGCTGCTTTTTGATATCTCAGTGTTATTTTTAAACCGTGTCTGACAATCCGAAAATGTTTCTTTTGAATTAGTATTTATTAGTTTCTATAATCTTATTGATATTATAAAGAAAGCAAAGTGTTTGCTGACACTATCTAAGTGATGCACTTTTGAATTTTAAGATTCATTCACTAATAGCATACACAAATGCTTTCTTGTGCAGTGCAGCATGAAATACCCATCATTCGTTGAGAAGGTTGAAGTGTTTGTCGAATATGCACTTTATAAGATAGTTTTCAGCTAAAATGTGACCATTAACTTCAATAAAATGAGGGCTATCTTGTGCCCTGTTCAACAATTGTAAACATTGGCTTCAAGATGGATACAATTTCGCCAATTAGTCCTTAGCTGTAAGCATAGCAGTTCATCACATGTAAGGTACGTTGTTCATAACAACTGTGATTCACTCCTTGAACTCATGCATCATGTCCATCAGAATGTACTCCTAATAAAGTTACTTGAAATCGGATTGCATATTTAAAACGCCATTTTTCTACCTAAAATTTTACTTCTTATCCATTTACTTTTAGCTTTACATTATTAAAGCACGCATCTACACGTATTAAAAGTGACGGACTGAATACCTTGAACTACAGTGTTATCTCCTCACAAACTATGTACAACGGTTTACTTCATTGGATTGCCGTGGATATACCATCAGTGAGGAAGAGTCATTCATAGTGAAAGTGAGTTGTGTACGCAAGTTAAGAGTGTGCCACCTTATTCTCTCGTGTTGCAGTTATAATGAAATTGGTTCATTTGGAGTGAATTCGGTCAAAATAAGAAATGAAGTTACATAGCTCAGCTTTCTACAAGGTGTCATGACAAAGCCTTGAATCGTTTCAAATTCCTCTTTATTTCATGTGTTACAAACTATTCACTTAAGTCGATCTAAGCAATATGGAGGTACGATGAACTTTTATTTGTAGATATACAGTCTAATAGAAATTGGATGCAGTTGCAGTTGGGTAAAGTCAGTATGCATGGGAAGTTATAAAGCAAAGAGAGAGTGTAGCACAGTCTCTAGGAAAACATGCGGTAGAAGTTCACTTAGATCTGGGAATGCAAAATGTGACATTTATTTGTCACATAAACTTTTATGTGTTAAACTTAGTACATAATACGTGAAGGGATGTTAAAGTAACCAGAAGAAAGCATTCATCCAATGTCGCTTGTTTCCATTCTTGATGAGACCTACACTGAAATTCACCGAACTATTACAATCTCAATATCTTAGTGATACCACATGTAAGCATCTGATATCAGTTTAATCATAACTGGAACATCAGTTGTCTTTGACAAATTAGTTGGTATATAGTTTAACTAGTTATTAGGAAGGCATCAGTTGGAGTTCCCCGTTTCGTTTTTCTTTCATCATTACGCATTATATCAAAATCAAACCAACATTTGAAGGCCGTTTCAACTTCACTAATTGTGAAGTTAATGTAGTTAAACTCAGCCACAAACTAACTTCACTTCATCTTTTCGTCATCGATAAATTAAATGACATTTCACTTATCAGTGAAGTAATTTGTTCGTGAACTCATATTACTTGATTTACTGCAAACAATAAGTCCAGCTAACTACTCTAATAAAGGAGTAGTATCCAATGTCTCAGCGAAACACTGATTTGTCAGAAGCATTTCAAATCAACTATTCTGAGTGTCAAGCAACTAAATTACTGTTGACCAGTTGAAAGATGTATTAAGAGTCTTGAAAAATCACTTAGACAGATTATGCTAATTTCTTATTTGTTTGTTTTTAAATAAGTAAATTTATTCATGAGTAATGTTCATTCTGTATTAATTTGTGAAACAGTATTATTTACTGGATGACGTTTCGAAAACAATTTATTGTTCATGATCATTTCAATTAATATCAATATGAACAATAAATTGTGTTCGAAACGTCATCCAGTAAATGATACTGTTTCACTGTGTGATATATCTAATAAACAAATTGACATGAAATTACATACAACCACAGTGCCCAAGTTTTACACGTGTATCAATGTTCATTCGGATTTTGTTTTCTCATATGATATTAAGATGACCAGTTCGCTTTGATTTCTTTTTGTAGATGTACACTGATACAAGATGAATTTTTCTGCTTTATATCAAGAAAGACAGAGGCGAATTCATCCTGGAAATGCACTTTGTTGATACAAGTGAATACACAGTCGATCTACAAACATTTTACTTTTGGTTTTGTATAATAAAACTCGTCCTTGTATTCACCAATTTTACACCTTATATTCATATATAAATATAAATAATGATATGTTCAGGTATACAATAAATGTATTATTTTAATCTTTTCTTTTTAAATCTTTCTGCCTTATGTGCTCACGAGTTTGCAAGATTTTCAACACAATTCACATTCACTTAATTCTTTTGACTGTATTTACATGAATGGGAAAACGTATTACGGCAACAAAGGTGTATTTGAAAATCTTGTAAGTTGCTGCAAATTGAAATATTTCAGGATTTTCACCGTGGATACTAATCATGCTGGTGTGTAAATCTTCTTTAAAAATTTCTGACTGGAACAATTATGTGTATTCTGATTATTTTACGTAACTTTTATCATGGGACTTTGCATTAAAATTCAGCTCTAGGAGTGACGGCAAATATGAATTCAATAACTTGATCAGCATACATAACATTTGTAAGGATCTAAAATCCCCTTCTCAAGTAGTTTAAGAATAAGCTTGATCTTTTTCTTGAAAATTGGGATAAGTGGGCAACAGATTTGGCCTTGTTTACCTTCAGGACATACAATCTGTGCTGTGCTTATGTTCTTACTGAAAAAACTCAATTCAGCACACACCATTTCAGAAGCCGAAATTCGATTCGTTGAGCAGACTTATTGTCGATTTCGCAACATATTTTAGATTTTCCTTTCTGCTTGAAGTTACAAAGTATCAGTCACTAGGCTGCAGTTGAATTCGTTCAGTGAGTGGTAGACAATAGTGAGTTCCCTGTGTTCTACTGACAAAGTGGAGGTAACATGTGGACACTTGTCCGATGAGCACATATATAACAACATAATCATGATTTCCTTATGATAGAATGAGTGAAAACTGCTAGAAGTTTCAACTATTCATCTTTACCTAACTATTGTCGTGGTATAAACATGGATAAAGGTGACTCCAGAATAAGTAAACTTAGGAACATTGCACTAAGCACTACTGACTGATACTTTCTTCAATAGATCTTCAGAGTTTACTGACTTACTCTGTTCAAAGTGACTGTTGGAAAGTGAAGTAAATAAAAGTTTCATGTCAAGCATGCTTCTATTTCAAGATGCATTATTTACATGGGAAATTCATTTACTGCGACACTGTGAACGAATATCGGAAAGGTGTTGTCTTACGTCTTTACATATTACAAAAATCTGCTGTTTACGGATCAGACGTTTCTTCATTTTCTGTCATTATTATCGGTTTCGAAACGTTTTTTAGCTCTTTTCAAAGCTATCTTCACTGAACATCTACTCTTTTTCATAACACTCAATGAGGATTTTTAAGCTAATTTTGGAGCTATCTTATATGCTGTTAGGAAACCACAAATTTAACAATAAATTGTATTTACCCAGAAAGCTAGTAAATCCAGACACGATCTCTAGCTCTTGCGCTTTTCAGGCAACTACAGTTTTAAATTCATGTAGTACTGGACGCGCGGCTGCAGACATTTCTTCCAAAATCAGTGATGAATGTTGGCAAACGTTTACGACATTATGATACAGCACAATCAACACTGAATATGTGCACATATTTTAAAATTACATGTAATCAACAGCACCATAAATTCGATAAACCGCGCACAAATCTGCGAAATGAATATCCAGTTATTTCCGGTTCATTATGGATTCATTCCTTGTTTTCATTCGTTAATTCGGTGCATAGGCGTAAACTGATCCTCATAAAATTGTTACTGTAAATTCTTCTTGCTTTAATTATGTATCTATAGTGCTAAGAGGTTAAAACATATAATCCATTCAATTGGAACTTTTGATATTTCTGGCAACCAAATTTAGCATTTCTCGAGTTTTCTATATAATTTCAGTGAAAAGTCTCTCACGAATGTAAATCAATTGGAGGATCGTTAGGAGCTAGGAAGAACTAGACATCTGTTGTAACTCGCTGTGCGACTTCTCAGCACTGTGCGCCAACAACCCTATCATGGATTGAATGAATGACGTATGCATCACTCTGTGAACTCGTTGACCTTTCGTACTCTCGGCTGGAGTGTAATTACTCATGAATTGTAACTGTCAGTCAGTGATACGACGCTGTTGACAAACAGTGTCCTCGATAGACATCCACTTTGCAGTAGATATTATGGACCCTACCAGTTATGACTTCTCATCAGAACTCCAGGATATCCATCCTGCAGCCACTGAATAGTTTTAAATAAGGACTCACCAGGTGTCTTGTCCTGCTTGTTTCCAATGATTCTCTAAATGCTATCGTTTCACGACGAAACCTACCTTGCAGTTGACCGAAACTCTCCAAACCCCGGGAATTCTAACATCACCCGCCTGAACAGCAGTGGCTAGAGCCTTATTATAAGACTTCAATAGGAAATGAGGTTTATCTGATCAGTAGGTAAAATGGATGCTACAAAAGAAGTGTGATAAATCTTTGGGACAAATTTTGATGAAATAAAGTCGTTCGAATGACTGATCTCAAAGTTTTAGCGGGTGGTTAAGCTGAGTAAAGTAAATAAATATTCAAGCTAAAATGTTCATATTCAAGTTTCTCCCACATTACCTTTGTTTAATGTGATTCTTTAGATATACTAGTTAGCGAATCCTGGTTCGTGGAGTTTTAAATTACTTTGACAGTGATATCACGCATGTATGATTGGATTGAAATGCTTATTTTAGTCGCGGAAAGCATTTGTATAATTCAGGGATCCATTTGAATCTACTGAAAATGTAGGCAAATTGATGAGCACTGGAAGTAAATCTTCGGAGATTTCGGCGGTCGATTTGAACTACAAGGCTTTCAGGTAAAGCTAGTGAAATAAATAAACGTGTTTTTCAGGAGAAGTAATGCTTTCTACCTTTTTGTGCAATATTTTGCTTGTCGAATGCAGAGGTGAGTGTGTTCAAACAGAGTAGGTGTGATTTAAGATAATCCTACTGATAAAAGATAGTTTTAAATGAATCAAGAATAATAATAATTATAGTAATAATAATGATAATAATAATAGGTAAAATAATCAGTAAGACGTATTACCATGGTAGATTCAGAGTCACGACCATCTCCTTCTGTACACAGAGACCTGGTTTATAAACTCGAATTGTACAAGCCTCCGCAATCGCAAGCATCTTTCTGTTTCTTTGTCTGCTGACAACAGTGAATGACTTGACAGCGTCGATATCATGTCCGTAGTCCACAAGATGTTTTGTTATCGAGCATTTGGGCCATTTACACTCAGCTGTTTTCAAACATTTCGACAAATGCTCCATCATATGAGTAGATAATCGCCTATCCATACGACTTATGTATTTGCTTCCAGAAACACACTGAAATTGATTGTGAAATTGATTTACATTCGTGAGAGACTTTTCACTGAAATTATATAGAAAACTCGAGAAATGCTAAATTTGGTT
>OX235279.1:107871565-107913097 GCA_944472155.2 Trichobilharzia szidati | reverse complement strand
ACGCCACAATCTATGTAGCACGCAAAGCAAGAGAAGGAAGTAGAAGAAATGCATAATGGAAACAGTAAACAGAGGTGTGAGACAAAGGAATAGTAATAACGGAGAACAAAACAGTTTAATTGGCAATCAAAATTCAAAAATCGAGCGAGTACAAAAAGTATCAATTGTTAACATGCATGATTTAGAGCAATAAACAAATCAAAGTACAATTACACAATGAAAGTATAGTACGATTATGAGTAATAAAACGGGTCACTACAATAGCCCCTCCGTAGAATGCAGGTAAATGAAGTTTACCTGTATTCGGAATGATATTGTAAATTACATTTACAGAAAAAATATATACGAGTTTCTGGTATGAAAACCGAATTGAGGATTTTAAGTTTTTGAGATTTGATAATATAACTGTATATATGCAAAAATGTTAACAACTTTGAAACGAACTAAAATGTTTAGAAAGTTGTGCAACATGTAACAATAAAAGCAGAAAAATTATTATTAGAATAATAATAGGGCTGTTATTGTAAAGAGTTACAGAATAGATTTATATCTTAACATACAGTTAATAGTACCGTAATAAGGTAGTATGGAAATGAATTAGAAATAAATTGTCTGTACAAATCTTTGTGGCCAATGTACTCGTCTGCCTGATCTTGTGATTCTCTGTGTTTTGTTAGACGGAATATCATCAGATTTTGAATCTTGAGAGCAGGAATCATTTTGTGGCGTAATTTTAGGTGATGTTGATGACTTGGGTAAACATTCAGTCATCTCTATTTCCATGAAAGCTGGTTTGACGCGATCGATGCTTACAATCTCGTGTTTTCCTCCGCGCTCGACAGTGATGATTTTGCTTGTTCTGCTTATTACTTTGAATGGTCCGTCATAAGGTGGTTGAAGTGGTTTCAATACACCGTCGTGTCGTATGAAAACATGCGTGCTATTTTCTAGTTTTTCAGGCATGTATGCTTGGTTGAGCTGATGTCGCGGTGGGTGATATCTTAAAAGGCTCATATGTTGTCTCAGTTGTTGTACAAAAGTAGTTTCGTCAGTTGGAACTTCAGTGGCTGGGTTGAAATATTCTCCAGGTAGTCGTAAAGTAGTTCCATAAACTAATTCTGCTGGACAACATTTGATATCTTGTTTTATTGTCGAACGTATTCCAAGAAGTACAAGAGGTAATTTATCGCTCCACTTATCATCGTCCTTCACTGCCATCAATGATGCTTTCAGTTGACGATGAAATCTCTCCACTAAGCCGTTTGAACTGGGATGATATGCAGTAGTACGTATACGTTTGATTCCCAGTAGTTCTGTGAGTTGTTGGAATAAATGGCTTTCGAATTGGGAACCTCTGTCTGTAGTAATAATGGTGGGCACTCCGAAGTTGGAAATCCAATTTTGCATGATGCTCTTTGCAACAGTTTCAGCAGAAATATCAGGTAAGGGACAAGCTACTGGCCATCTCGTAAATCTGTCAATACACGTTAAAATGTACGTAAAGCCATTAGATGGTGGTAACGGTCCAACGATGTCAATGTGTATGTGTTGGAACCTACCATCAGGTTCTGGAAACTGTCCATTAGGCGAAACTGTATGTCGTTGTACTTTTGACTTTTGGCAGGCTAAACATGATCTGGCCCACTGTTTAATCTCCCGATTCATATTCGGCCATACATATCGGTCACTTATCAGTTTAACTGTTGCTCGGATGCCAGGGTGAGAAATGCCATGTACTTTGGAAAAAACTGATCTTCGCATTTCTAGTGGGACAAAAGGGCGCGGTTTACCTTTGGAAACATCACACGTAATAATTAGTCCTTCATCAAGCATAACATCTTGCAAACGTAAGGAAGTACTCGTGCTATTTTTTATTCTTTTCAGATCCTCGTCCATAGTTTGCAGTCTAGCCATATTTTTAAGATCAAACTGGTCTTTTTCTAAGGTATTTATATGGATGCGGGATAACGCATCTGCTACCTCGTTTTTATGTCCTTTTATGAATCTAATATCTGAAGTGAATTGAGAAATGAACTCGAGGTGTCGGAGTTCTCTTGGCGAGTACTTGTCGTGCTTTGCATTCATGGCCTTGGTTAGTGGTTTGTGGTCTGTGTAGACGGTAAACGGTATTCCTTCTACCATATGACGAAAATGTTTAACAGCAAGATAGACTGCTAGTAATTCTCTACTGAATGCACTATATCTTGATTGAGTGGCGTCTAGACGTTTGGAGAAGAAGGAGAGAGGTTGCCATTTCCCAGCAGAAAATTGTTGAAGAACTGCACCGACGGCGACATCTGATGCATCTGTCATAATCGCTATAGGAGCGTTGACGTCACGACGTACTAGTAGAGTTTCTGAGCTTAGAGTTTGTTTCAGCTTTTCAAATGCCTCGATTGCTGAAGTACTCATGTGCAGCGATTTTGCATGACCTTTTAGTAAATCTGTCAGAGGTTGGGCCAGCTGTGCACAGTGAGGAATGAAACGGCGATAAAAATTGACGAGGCCAAGAAATCTGCGTAACTTTTTGAAGGAATCTGGAATCGGGTATTCTTTTATGACTTGCAGCTGTTCTGCTATTGGTCGAATGCCTTGATTGTCTACCTGATGTCCCAAAAATTTTATAGTTTTCTTACCGAATTCACATTTACTTGGTTTAATGATAATTCCATATTCGGCTAAACGTTTAAAGAGTGTTTCTAAGTGATGTTGGTGCTCCTCAGGGGATTTACTTGCAACCAGTATATCATCGATATAAGCGTAAGTGAATGGGAGGCCGTGCAATACCTGGTCAATGAATCTCTGAAATGTTTGATTTGCGTTAGTCAAGCCAAATGGTAGGCGGACGAACTCGAATAAGCCAAAAGGAGTGGTCACCGCCGTTTTGGGGATGTCCTTGGGCTCGACCGGTATATGGTAGTATGCACGAACGAGGTCAATTTTGGAAAATATCTGAGCACCTGTCATGTTATGGAAAAAATCGTGGATGTGCGGAATTGGGTATCTATCTGCTATCGTCTGCTTATTTAAAGCTCGGTAATCTCCACATGGTCGTATCTCCGTTGAGTTTTTCTTTGGTACCATATGCAGTGGTGATGACCATGGGCTGTTTGACGGTCGTATTATTCCTAGATCCAATAATCTGTTGAATTCTGCTTTTGCTATTTGCATTTTAGCTGGATCTAAACGACGTGGTTTTGCTGAGACCGGTGGACCTTTAGTTACAATATGGTGTGTAACGTTGTGCTTGAGAGAGGCTGTGGAGTAATCGCTCTGTGTCAGTTCAGGAAATTTCTTTAGCAAAATATCGTACCTGGATAATTGATCTGTTGTGGCTACCATCAAGCGAATACTCTCGATATCTGTGGAGATGCCTGAAATCAATAGTTTACGACTGGTATCTATCAATCTATGGTGACTAGAGTCAACTAGCAATTCGTAGTGTTGAAGAAAATCTATTCCAATGATAGGAAAGGTTACGTCGGCGACTACGAACTCCCACTCAAATGGCGTACTGCATCCAAAATTAAGTTTTTGCCTCCGAGTTCCAAATGTTTTTATGGTAGAATTGTTCGCAGCCTTGAGAACTAATGCTGGGTTTGGTTGTAAGCGCTCGTTGGGTGTTGGGGGAACTACACTAATTTCTGCACCAGTATCTACCAGGAATTGTGCCCCCGTTGTTTTGTCTGTCACCCTGAATAGACGGCTGTGGGACGTGTGTTGGCCAGCGACCGCAGTCGTCACCGACCGCCGGCCTTTTCGTTTCCCAACGCCACCGTTTGTTGGAATGCACAAGGTTGTGTGCACCGTTTTGCGTGTACCCCAAATTTGCGATGATACCAGCATATATTCTGTTGTAAGCTATATTTACGCCTATTGCGTGAGTGGCTACGTTGTCTTCTGTACGTTGTGGTAGGTTGTCTATTAACCCTCATTGCCATTAATTGCTCAGTGAGCACGTCGATTTTACGTTCTAAGGCTTCTATGCGTTCGTTTGACGTTTTGTCGACTCTGATGGCTTCTGCTTTATTCAGTGGGTCTATCGTGATAACTTTATCTGGTATTCTGCTAGTGGAAGCGATAGATTGAGGTGTTGACCTCTCGTACATGCGATCCGCGATTTCAGTGAGCCTTTCTATGTCAATGTCGTCGTCTCCGAAAGCAAGAACCTGCTGGATGTTTTGAGGAAGTCGTCGCAGCCAAATTTGATAAAAGAGACGTTTATCGATTTCTCTTCCTGCAACTAGGCTTTGCATATGCCTCATGAGTTGAGATGGGGTTTTATCACCTAACTCAACATTGCTTAACAGGCGATCGAGTGCTTGCCTATCTGAAAGCGAAGTGCATCTCAGTACCTCTTCCTTCAACTTGTCGTAAGGCACTTCTGTGCTGGGATGAACGATGTATTGCCGTACCTGCTCGGCGACTTCGTCTGGTAGCACTGTACTCAAAATGCCAAATTTAGCTGTCTGTGATGTGAGCTTATTGCTAGCCAAATAATGTTCCAGTCGAGCAAACCAAAGATGAGGGTCTCTGGGCTTAAAAACTGGTACAGTAAGAGAAATAGTACTAACAGATCCCAGCTCTAAGTTATCAGAAGTATTGGAAGACATGTTACAATTCGTAAAAAAATGGTTTAAGAGTAACAAAATAGCAAAATTTGTGCACAATAAGAATATGGCAAAACAGAAAAATGCAATGCAGGTGCTTACCACAAATTACTGCAGGTTGTGCGATGAGCAAACACAAGAAAGAGTTCGGAATATGTAATAAATATATAGATCCACGAAGGTTAAAGTTTTATTAATCCAACAAGAGTAACAACGCGTCGAGGTCAAAAGTCGTCGTCGTTGGAGTCAGCAAGTTATCGTAGGGCTCACCAATTTGTCGCTGCTCTATTTTGACTGAACTAGAATACACGTATATCTTAGTACTTCTTCGCGTTTATATTTGTGTCCTAACGTTGTGATTACTCGACATCCACAACGTAATTCAAAAGGCACTTGCGAAGGAATACGACAGTGTATTATTGCAGCAATCAAAATTCAAAAATCGAGCGAGTACAAAAAGTATCAATTGTTAACATGCATGATTTAGAGCAATAAACAAATCAAAGTACAATTACACAATGAAAGTATAGTACGATTATGAGTAATAAAACGGGTCACTACACGCCTAATCGACCAAGTACTCCGTGGTCTCCCTTTCGTCTACGCATACATCGACGACTTGCTAATTGCAAGTGCAGACGAAGCCGAGCATTTGAAACATGTGAAGACTGTGTTTGAAAGACTTAACCAATACGGCATGACTGTCAACTTAGACAAATGCGAATGTGGTAAGACCTCACTGAAATTCCTCGGTCATTTAATAGATAGCCAAGGAATCAGACCAGTCCCTGATGACGTACAAGCTATCAAAGATTATCCGTTACCAGATTCTTTTAAGAAATTACGGCGATTTTTGGGTCTCGTTAATTTTTACCGGCGTTTTATCCCGAACTGTGCTAAGGCTTTACAACCATTAACCGACTGCTTACGTGGACATAGTCGTTCATTCCATTTGCCCGCAGAAGCTGTTAAAGCATTCGAAACTGTTAAACAATTGTTAAATGACAAGACACTCTTAGTCAGACGCCAAAATGACGCCCCCTGTCTCTCATGACAGACGCTTCAGACGTAGCCATCGGGGCAGTTTTACAACTGCACGTACACGGCGAATGGCAACCCCTAGCATTCTTTTCGAAACGACTGAATCCTACTCAATGCACTTTTGGTAGAGAGTTATTGGCTGTTTATTTAGCAATCAAGCACTTTCGACATATGCTGGAAGGTACAGCTTTTACTGTCTTTACAGACCATAAAGCTCTAACGAAAGCCTTATCAGCAAAACAGGATAACTACTCTCCGCGTGAACTACGACATCTCGAGTTTATATCTCAGTTCACCTCCGATCTGCGACATGTAAAGGGTAAACACAATGAAGTGGCAGACGCTTTATCACGTATGCACATTGACAACATTGTATGCCCAGACATCGACTACGAACGTCTCTCAAACTTACAACGAGATGATGTCGAACTAAAAAAGATCATGTCTTCTAAAACAACATCTTTAAAACTAGACGCAATTCCTTTTGGCGCGACAAAAATAATCTGCGACACCTCTACGGGTAAATATCGACCTTTAGTTCCGGCGGCTATGAGACATACAGTATTCGAGAAGTTACATAACTTGCCTCATCCCGGTGTCAGCGCTACCATCAAACTACTAAAAGAAAGATTTATATGGCCGAACATTAATAGCGATGTTAAGAAGTGGACACGAAATTGCTTGTCCTGTCAAAGAGTCAAAATCAACCGTCACACCAATGCATCACTTGGTCGCTTTCCTAACCCTGACTCTAGATTTGACCATATACATGTAGACATAGTTGGTCCACTGCCTCCTTCCAATGGTTTCAACTACATTCTAACTTGCATCGATAGATTCACTCGTTGGCCTGTAGCAGTTCCAATAGCCGACGTCTCCGCTGAAACGGTAGCTAAAGCTTTGGTCGAAAACTGGATAGCCAACTTTGGTGTCCCATCCATTATCACTACAGACAGAGGTGCTCAGTTTGAAAGCCGACTTTTTCACCAGCTAACTGAATTACTGGGCATTAAACGAATACGAACAACCGCCTACCATCCTAGTTCCAACGGCATGGTTGAACGACTTCATCGACAACTCAAAGCTGCGCTCGCTGCTTCTTTGACTCAAAACGACTGGTCAACCAAACTCCCACTGGTACTACTTGGTATACGAGCTGCTCTAAAGAAAGATATTGGCTGCTGTGTTTCCGAACTAGTCTATGGAACAACATTACGATTACCAGGAGAATTTTTCACCCCAGGTAACCAAGTTCCACAAGATATGACTGGTTATGTGCACCAGCTAAAACAACACATGAACGAGCTCAAGATATCACTTCCACGCCAGCAGGAACGAACGTCATACATCCCGCAACAACTGACAGATTGCACTCACGTCTTCGTCAGGAGAGAGGGTGTACAACGACCACTTCAACCTGCATACGATGGCCCATTCAAAGTTCTAAATAGAAATGATAAAGTTATCATGATAGAACGACTGAATAAAGCAGAAGCCATCAGTGTCGACAGAGTCAAACCAGCGTTCATCGATGATTTCGAAGCCAACGATAAAGACCAGCTGAACGACGTGCCAACACCTACATCCACGCAAGCTTCAACGTCGCCAGAGAAGCCTATGAAAACTACACGCTCTGGTAGGAGAGTTCATTGGCCTAAACGTTATGTGCAAATCATCAATATATAACTTATTACGAATTTTCATTTTTAATATCTTTATTCGTAATTGTCATTTGACTACTCATTTAACTGATTAATATTTTCATGCGTCAATCACGTCACTACTATTTTAACATCGATATTTCCTGTATTATTACATTTAATCATATAGCGCTTAATATTCACGTATCCTTTCCGTCTACAGATTACAGATTCCCCGGCCGATTTCATCATTCCTCATATATTCTACCATGATTATCAACCCTATTTTTCTTTTATCATCGCATTATTATCGACCTTATTAACCGCATTAAACTGCTCATTTTTCAGCTTAATAAATCGCTTTCTATGTACTATCTCTGCTGCATATTACGCCGATGCATGTTTTTGTCGAACACTTAAATGTATTTTTTTATATTTCAGTGTTCTGGTGGGGGAATTATGTAGTACCCCTATACCAACTATAAACATACGCTTTTAATCTGATTTGCATACTTATATTATATGTTTACACAGACCGATTTTATATGTACTTCGTAAACATTTGTCAATTTACTGTTGAACGTTACCTTGATACAATTTTGAAATTTGACTACGGCTATAATACACGACTACACTCTTCACAAGTGCCTTCTGATTTTACGTTGTGGGCGTCGAGTAGCCACAACGTCTACGCACATTGATAAACGTGAAGAAGTACTAGAAAATACGTGTACACTAATTTAGTCAAATAGAACACGCAACAAGTTTGACCTATATAGTTGACTTAACTCACAGTCATTGCAAGGTGTTTTGTAAATTATATTATTTTGTTCAATTGGGTCCACCGGGTCTTTTAGCCTACAGAGCTTGTCTCTGACTGAGTTTGTAGGTTTGAATGCCACCCTGATTCCTGTTTTATTAAGAATCCTACGTAGGTTCTCAGATGTCCCCTCCTCATATGTTATCACAGTAGATGACTTATATTCTCTCTTATTTATGTTATCATTACTGGTTCCACTACAAAATTCCCCAAAACAACTCGGGTTTTATTAACAGGGCCAACTAAATATGACAAGCTCCTAGGTACACTGGACATTTTCGGCTGCAAACAAACTGTCACTATCCCTACAAGGGGTTGTGGCGGCCTAAAAACAGATCAAATTATATGTTCACCGAAAAATAAGGAATCCAATGAAAATCGTGGTCGTTAGGTGAGATTGAAAAGAACTCAACCTTGGACCGCGCGCAAGGAACGAATCGGTTGCTCTCTCTCCGACGGCTCGCTCAGCACATCTGCCGACCAACTCTGTCTAGCACTGATTGACACATCCACATCAAGAGCTTTGCTCCTATCTGCTTTCCTCTACGCGGGAGACCTCCGCTGGCTGACAGCTCTAAGGTGTAGTGGAGGATTTGTATAATCAAGAAAAGGACAATTTCATTCCTATAATTTCGTACGTCTATAATTTGTGTATTTTGTAACTATTATAGTTTTTCTTCAAATAACCTCAGTCCTTTTTGTGTATATTAACTTAAGTGAACTGAATATCTTATATATACGTATATTTTAGTACCTGTTCTGTCCTCTTAATTGTGTATAGACTTACTTAGCTGCTAGGTCCACTACAAGGTGACGACGTACTGGACTTAATATTCTGACACGATATAAGTCCCCTCTCAATCTTAGTGGGTTCTAAGCTTCTAGGTATTCACCACAAAACAGTGATGTGTGCACTGCCACTTCCACTAAGTAGCATTGCAGTTCATACCTTCACTTCACAACAAGTAATATATAGGAACTATAGTAAGGCAAACTGGGCATTCTTAGAATCAATGCTAAGATCCTTCGAATGGGGTGAATACTTCACCACTGATGACCTCTCAAGAGCTCTGAGCATCTTCTACCAGAACTCACACACATGCTTAGGTGCTGTCATTCCACTCCAAACACTATAGGTTTCCCCACACTGAAAGTCATTCATAAAACCGAAGGTTCGTACGAAACTGAAGAGACTCTCAACAAGTTACTTCAAACACCACGACTTTGGCACACTAGGTTTAATACCTAACACCCTTGGCTCCATCTCACAAGCTCGAGATTTGCGTATGAGAAACGAAGAACGCACCGCAGTAGTCAGTCCTGCTAGAGTGTATGCTCTCACAGCGAATGAACCGCGAAAATCACAGCATTTCTCTCTTCATCGACAAAGGTAGGCTATGCACTAATTCTGCAGACGTGTGTGAATTATTCAACAAAACTTTTGCAGGTAAGCCCTCAATTCCGTTACTCGATATACACCCTGCTACCAATACGGCACAAACTCCATCTCTACTCACACCAAAACAAATTAGTACTGTTGAATTCACTTATGCTAACATTAACCAAACTACTAGAACCCTCAAAAGCTCGAAAGGTTTTGGTACTGACGGTATATTATCCTATTTTTATAAATATGGTAGCCCTGACGTTCCCTTTACTACTGCTTATAATATTCACAATGTCCTTAGAAACCCAAACTTACCCCGATATATGGAAAACAACATTTATTATTCCTAAACACAAATCTGGCTCGAAAACAGAAGTTAACAGCTACAGGCCGATAAATATCACACCTATCGCATCTAGAATTATGGAGAGACTAATGAAAGATAACCTAATCAAGCATATGCTTAGCTGCAACATTATAAGTCCGAACCAACATGGATTCCTCAAATCCAGATCTTGTTTAACATGCCACCTGCACTTCTTTAATTTTGTGACCAGCAGTCGTGACAGACGAAAACTAGTACTTGTCATCTACTTTGACATCTCTAAGGCATTTGACCGTGTCGACCATTTACTGCTAATACATAAACTGAACTCCCTAGGAATACGTGATCCACTATTAGGATGGCTTAAATCATTCCTTAACAACAGTTTCCAAATAGTTAAACTCGGGTCTGTAACTTCCAAACCTAGCCTAATCACTTCTGGTGTAGTACAAGGCAGTGTCATTGGGCCCCTCCTATTTACACTATATATCAACGACATATGCGCTTGCTTCTCACATAGGAAACCATTCATCTTTGTAGATGACCTAAAAGTAGCTTATACACTCCAATGTGACGACCTAGGGTACTTCCAGAATGTTGTGCAGAAAGAATTAGATAAAGTGACTGCTTGGTCGTCTTTATGGAATCTACAATTTAACCTGAACAAATGTGGTTGGATCTGCTTCGGCGCACCCTCAATCGACATGAAATTAACGCTTCGATATGCTTACCTAACCTGACTCAAAAATGTCGTTAACTTAGGTCTGAGTTACTCGAATGACCTAACATTTTCTGAGCAAGTGGCATCAAGACTCGAAAGTCGCGGATGCTCTTAGGATGCATACAAAGGAACTTTCACGACAATGAAACCAAGCTAATTCTGTACAAAACATGTGCAAGGCCACTACTAGAATACTCTCCATTTATTATTAGCAGCACTCACACACGTGACAAGCTAAGGATGGAAAGTACCCAACGATATTTCACATGCAAATTACTCGGCTACGATTGTACGAAAGACTATATCTCACGGTGCATGATTCTAAATCTTCACCCACTTTGGACAAAACGACTTATTATAAACCTAGTATTCTTCTTTAAGGTCCTACATGAAATATCATTCTCAGACAGTAAGGACATACGATTTGCACAGGGAGGCTCTTACCATCTGCGTAACCAAACTTGCACAGTGACAACAAAAGCCTTTAAGTCAACACTCCGCGAAAACTTCTTCACAGTCATGTATTCTAAAATATGGAACAGTCTGCCCCTAGAAGTCAGAACTTGCATCTCGGTTATAAGCTTCAAACGCTCTCTGAACAGACTTTTTCACTCTACTGATTACATTAATAAACTATTTATTCCTAGAATGAATCGATTATTAGTTTACTACATTACCTAAAAACGCGCATAAATACCCTAATTACTCTATAAACGATAAATAAACTAGTCGCATAGATGCATAAAAAGACTGAGTAGAAATAAGTACATACGTGTAGCGGTAAATAATTCCCCAAAGTTATTGACCACAGCAATCATCACTGAACATCGGATGCTGACCCTCACTGTTTAAGTCAACTTGTTTAGCTGAAGGCTTCCGGTCAAGCATCCCCGCCATTTGGTACTCCGTCGTGTCACGTCCGTGCACGTTCACTAGCTAGTTAAGCACTCAACACGGTTTACTATTTGGTCCCGAAATATATCTCGTACTTTGGACGTTCATTTGTGGCGTTTTGCTTTGTCTTTGGTACACGAGGAACGAATACTAAAGAAGTTGTTGGTATAAGATCTTGCGTCAGTATACTCTGTACAATTCGCGAACGTCAATACCGTCAGCCTCTAAACTGGTGAGCACAACCGCGAACTTCATCTTCGAAAAATACGCAAACAAACCTGGTGAATTCGTTCCTTTTTGTGTTTTTTCTTGTACTATATTGTAATCGGCATAGATTTCGTCATGAGTGATCCTAATCCCGAGGTTATTCGTATTCGCTCAACTGCCAGAACAATTCAGCTCGTGCCATATTCGCCAGATAATGCTGAGTTTCAGATAGCTGTCTGATTTTTGTGAGCATGGCATAACCGATCAGCGTTCACAGTTCCTCGCAGTTATTCACGCCTTACCGCGGGAATTCAGCAAGTGCGTAACTGTGCAGATGTCGAGTCCAGAGGTGAGTAACTCGTACGAGTTGCTCAAAGCATCCCTCCTCAGGAGAAACGTTCTCACGGATCGACAGCGTCTGGACGAATTATTTCGTAACATCGAGTTAGGGGATCAGTCAGCCGTGAGCATGCTATCAAGAATGAGAGAGGTTATTGGCCAAAGTCAGTTCGATGAAGGACTTTTCAGAAAACTCTTCTTATCCAAACTGCCACAGTCAGTACAGACTGTGCTGGTGACACCTCAGGGTGTTATCATAGAGGAATTAGTTGTTCCTGCAGATAAAATTCTAGAAATAACTAAACGGTGAGTTCTTGAAATATGCTCGGTGGCCAAACAGAATTCGAGTAAGGATACTGCAGTGTTAGAGTTATGCAGATGCTTGGGTCAAACATGCCTAGTAATTCCTCCTACCGTCGTCCTAAATCCCCTCAACGGCAAAACGCACGTGGTCGATCTAAGTCCAAGCTACGTTCACTGGAAAACCCTGACTGGTGCTGGCATCACAATACCTATGGCCAGGAAGCGAAATGTTGCCGTAAACCTTGCAATTTCGGGAATGTCTCAAAGTTCGTGGAAAACTATCCCGCCGGCACGCGTCGGCCGTAACCGTCGCCGGTGGCACTAGTCACCTACTTTACATCCATGATGTGATCAGCCAGACTCGATATTTAGTCGACACAGGCGCCAAAGTCAGCATCCTTCCTGCTACAGCAGCAGATCGACAGAAAGAACCTACCTTCAATTTACAGGCTGCAAATGGAAAACCAATTTTAACTTTTGGTAGGAAATACGTCTACCGGAACGTAGGCTTACGCAAACCTATTCACTGGCTTTTCCTTATCACTGACGTCACAATGTCTATCATTGGCACGAACTTACTTAATCATCACGATTTACTCGTAGACGTCCACCGAAAACGACTGATTGACAACATTACTAGTCTGTATATAAAAGACGTCACCTACATAGGCCCCAGCTTCTTACTGGTTAAGATGAAAGCAATCCTCGATCCAACTTTTCAACCGATTGTTGACAAATATCCGGAACTTAATTGCCCATCTAACGATCTACCATGCATAACCAGCAATGTTATGCACCACATCAAAACCTCAGGACAGCTCGTGACATCCAAAGCACGACGACTGGCTATGCTAGCATTTTAGGCACTATATAGCTTCTTCTTCTTGTGTTTATCTTGTAAGTATGCTTCCATTATGTATTATTCATAATAGCGTTTTATACCATTTTGCAGCTGCACAGAATTTTCTTCTCTTCCTGAAATAGCGTCCGATCACATGGCGGTGTAGCACTCACCCAGATATACGCTGTTCACTGGTTGACCATAACAATCAGTAGGGAATGGAACGAAGTTTGGGTTGTCGCTCAACTTTGGTGGTGACCTTAGTAAACGGTTTACAATGTAACATTTATAACAACCTGTCCTGATTGCTTGTACAATATTTGAACAATTTAAACTTTTGAAAAAGTATTAATTTATGATACTTCAGGATTGTAATTTATAACATCACTGATCGTGCCTGTAAAAATGGCATGCAATTCTTGTGAACTTACTCGTTTATACGAAATATAAATTATTATTATAAGATACGATGCCGCACGCACCAAAGTTATATGGAGGAATTAACTACAAGCTTTATTTTTTCCCTAAATATTTGTAACCCATCCAACACATACTTGGGTTTTTTGTTAATGCGAAGACAATATTTCTATATTTCTTAATGTGCTCCATTGAATGACTAGTTAGCAGATTGTATTCACTAACTAATATCAGAAAGGGCATCAACCATGTAATTTCACCATAAATCAAGTTTACGTAATGTAAATAATACTTATCCATGCCTGTAGAACTGGTGTGTCCTACATAGAGAGGAATATATATACCTGTTTCAATAGGGAGCTCACACTGACAGTGATTGAATCTGCACTCGTGCAACATATGTATACACCAACACGGTATCACCCTGAACACTATCCGTCTACTCTTAACTTGGCACTAACACACCAGAAGGAGGACGTTAGTAACATCAGGTGCCTTCCAACCCTCGGCAGCAGTGACCACGTAGTCATCACTCTTGCGTTTAAGATTCATTTCCTCATACACAAGTCAACATCTACTCGTCCAAACATTTGGAGAGCAGATATACTGGGGATCCGGAACGCAGCAACTGTAGCTGAGCGGTCAGTTGATACAAGTCGGACTGTCGAGGAAGCTTGGGTAGGATTCAGGAATACGTTAGATTG
The DNA here is from genome assembly GCA_944472155.2 of Trichobilharzia szidati. Classification (NCBI taxonomy): domain Eukaryota; kingdom Metazoa; phylum Platyhelminthes; class Trematoda; order Strigeidida; family Schistosomatidae; genus Trichobilharzia; species Trichobilharzia szidati. The sequence goes on along the minus strand of OX235279.1, from coordinate 107,898,848 downwards.
TGTCACTCCACCTTGTACACTGCTCGAAAGCTATCGCATAAGCCACCTGGGATTACTAATGAAATAAGGAGGCTATTAAGATGGAGGAAGAACTTATGGGACCAGTTTATTATGACAGGAAGGGAAGATTTCCAGCAGAACCACCTCAAAATTCAAAATCTCTGTATGTGATTGACAAGAGTCACATAGGGCACGACAAACAGCTGGTATTGGAATGTGTACACTATATCGAAAAGATGTACTCATATATCAGACGTCAGACTAGAACTAGCAGTGGTATACCGTCACTCATAAGCAGTACCGAAGAGGAAGCCGAGTCGGACGAAACGAAGGCTGAAGAGCCCTCGGAACACTTTCGCGATATTTTCTCGCCTAATCGTACCACTCACGGGTGTAGCGAGGTCGATAATGTAGCCACTAAAATGCCCACAATTGTGGTAGAGGATGCAGTGGTTCTCAGACTACTGTCTAAGCTGAAACCAGGTAAATTACTTGGACATGACGGACTTCACCCTAGATTGCTTATCTCCTTGGCTGATATAATACACATTCCAATTACGGAGATTTTTCAAGTGTCTCTGACCCAGGCTAGGCTACCCGGGGACTGGAGGGATGCCATTATAAGCCCTATCTTCAAAGAGAGGAACAGACAATTGTTATCTAAATACCTGCCAGTAAGTCTGACCTGCATTATAGCAAAGGTACTGGAAACAATTACAAAGGATCAGCTATTAGCTCATGTGGAAAAACATGGCTTGCTGACGGTGGAACAGCATGGATTCCGATAAGGATGATCCTGTCTGGCAAACCTACTATTGGCTAGGGAAGACTGGGTTGAGGCCAGAGATAAAAACCTTCTGTTGAACGTGGTTTTATCGATCTTAGTAAGGCATTTGATAAAGTATCCCACTTGGGTCTCCTTAGTGAGTTTGGAAATGAATTCTAGGAAAAGCGCGATAATGCACCTAGGTCAGAAGTCTTATACGTCGTACTCCCTAGGAGACACAGAACTACCTGATGTTAACGTAGAGAAGGACCTAGGAGTCATTGTCAGCAATGATTTGAACACAACTGAAAATTACAATGCAGCCGCAGCTAAGGCTTTTCGAATGCTTTCGAAGGATTACGTGAGTCTATATCGAAAGTGCTCTACGCAACATATATCAGGCCTCACCCAGAACACTGCGTACACAGGAAGGACATATCTTAGAAAGAGTACAAAGGGTAGGCACCAAGTTAGTTAGTGGTATCTCACACCTTCCTTATGACAAAAGGAAGGGCACTTAAATCTCTTCCCGTTATCATACCGAAGGAAAAGAGGCGACTTAATTTTAGCATACCGTATATTTAAGGGTGATTTAGGAACTGACCTTTCTAACCTTTCCTACCCTTCTGAGATACATTTACGGGGTCTCCACAAAAAGGTGTTCAAACCGAGGACTATTAAAATGCGTGCCGAATGAATTTAGATTCTCTCACAGAGTGGTCAACGACTGGAACTCCTTACCTGATTCAGCTCCATCGGTGGACGCTTTCAAAGAGAAGTTAGATCTCTGCAAATACATATTCTGCAAGGATTAACACAAGCCACAAGAGCCTACTTTCCATACCATGTGAATCGGAATCTATTTTGTTTCTCTATCAGTACACTAAAGTAGTAGGTAATATCAGTTGACACATTGTTTCTCTCCTGTACCATTGAAGTAAGTATTGCAGATGTTTCAATAGAACGACAAACCAGTTTCTAGAAAAAAAGACAGCAAAATCAAACAATAACAAATATTTGAAAGGACATTGGACATTGTTCAAAGGACATTGGTCCGCAGCATAATAATTCAAAGTGACCAATCTGAAGCAAAGTTCGCCTTAGGTTATCGCTCAGGCGGGACTATAAAATAGTGGTCTGCCTGAAACGATGGAGTAGTTCCAAAGTTCGTATGTTCGATTAACACTTACCGTTTATCTAGGTTTATTTACTTTTACATTATTAATAAATAACATGTCTTCGAGAAACCTGTACCAACCCCATAGTTACAACTATGAATCAACACTGTAGTGTTAAATATAAACTAATGTTTATATGTAAATGTGAAAATCCCTCTGCTTTCTTCGTTATGATAAACACACATGTTGGTAGTGAACAAAATAGCTGAGTATACCTGAATGGTTCATAATAACAGGCTTTGATAACTTTGTTTTTTTGGCTGAAACAATAGCATGCACACTTCGTTTAGTCTGATAATCCTTTGTTTCTGAGGTATGACTGTTTTCCTGGTGACCCCTCATACTTTAACAGTTTATCTATTTGTCCTTGTTGATCCAATCTTCCATCTTGTTTCTCTAATCTCTAGGTAACTATTTAGCAAGTTCTCTAGAGAACTGCTGATTTCCTTCCTGCTTCTCAATGATAATAGATGGTTACTGTCTTTGTCTTATGCCTCAGAAATTCAGGGACTAATCAAGGGTATTTGACATGTACCGCGGAACCGCATTCTTGGACTGATGACCAAACATAGTATCCAATATCCTGATTACGAGCTAGTATAAACCAGTGATTTCTTTGAGCTCGCTTCTCGATTGTAAGCTAGGGGTTCCAGAAATAGGTTTTTTCGTATATTTAGCTGGACACTAACTACTTTGGTGAATTGCCCACAATTAATATTAAGAAGCATTATTATCGGTGAACTAACACACTTATCACCAGTAACGCCACCTAGTAGTAGTTTTAACTTGTCCAGAATCAGACTAAAATAATAGTATGCATTTGAATGGTCTTATCTTAATTTACCATGATAAGACTAAAAATCCGAAACAACTTAACTACGTGTTGAATAATCCTCGTGCCTATTCGAAGTATACATCAGCATACTAACTTAATGTGAAACGTAACTGCTTCAAGCGTCAAGTTAGCTGTAAAAAGCTTTCGTACTTTCTCAGGGACTAGGCTATTTAAATACGATAATAGGCTTTACTTGGCCATAAATCTTAGTAATTAGTGATAAGTTACTTAGTGTTTCGGTGGTTTTATGAGATGAGATAAATGTGTGCAAAATATGTGAAATATCCTACAGTGACTTTAAGAAACATGGTAAGTCATTAAGACAGCTCTAATTCTCATCCTTATAATTTTTCTCCATTTACTCTATTTCTTTTCATCGCCGTTGTTTATTTTGCTTTCCACTGTATTAAAAACACACTGAGAAATTTCTGTTGTTTATGTTGGAGCCATTAGTAACGTAGATTTATCATCGGCACACTTGCTGAAGTTCTTAACTATTTTCGTGATATAAGTTCATATTATTCTCATTAAGGTCTTAATTTTGATGAGTTTTGCTGTGTATTTTGACTATATGATGCTTTCAAACTATTTCAGTTTCTTAGTCCTCTCCCGTTCTGCGTAATGTGTGATCGTGAATCCAGACTGAAGGCTATTGAGTCAGCTATTGGTATCTTTCCGGATTTCCCAATAAAGGGCATTCATTTTCGGTACAAAACATTTGCTGAATAATTCTTGGATTTTCAGGGATTTTTTCGGTGTATACAGAAACCCTGTTTTAACGCAGTATTTGCTGGATGAAGTATACAATATTGCTACATGTAACATACAATGCGGAAAGGTATGTCGTACTTATTAACCTTCTTTACAATACATTAGAAAATAGATGTTGTTGTAGGCCTTGAGTCACGTGGTTTACTTCTTGGACTAGCTCTGGCTCTTCGATTGAATTGTTCCTTCGTCCCTGCTCGAAAAGCAGGAAAACTTCCAGGTCCTTGTTACTCTCAGGCATACGAGTTAGAATATGGAACTGTAAGTCTCTGTTACAGTATATGTGGTATTTCGTCTTATTTTTAAATTGCTCATATTTGTATACAGTTTACAGTTTACAATTTATTTAGGATAGTAGGCTATATGCCTGTGTTAATCCTTTCGATTTGTTACACACAGGAGGTCCAATCTCGCCTTGAATGAATCAACGGATGGCGCTGATACGACGTGTTCCGGTAGGGAGTTCCAATGGTTCACAATCCAATGCGAAAAACGGATCTCCAAACGCAGACGATTCGACCGTGGTTTTTGAACCTTGAGGTGATGTCCTCGCAATTGGTTGGTGCTAGAAGGAAGAAATAAATTAGATAAATTTGCTCCAAAATCATTTCTCAGGATACGGTATGCTAGTATTAGGTCACCCCTAAGTCGTCTGTATGACAGTGGAAATAAACCCAGTCGACTTAACCTCTCTTGATATGCGAGGGTTGAGAAACCTTTTATTAGCTTAGTTCCTACTCTTTGCACCCTTTCTAATAAGTCTTTTTCGTATTTGAAGCACGGGCTCGCTGCCTGGATCCCATATTCCAAATGAGGTCTGATATAAGTCGGATATAATATACGAAATATTTCAGCGTCAAAATTCGCAAAAGCTTTGCGTATGGCCCATAATATTCGAAAACCTTTAGTGGCTGCAGCTCTACAGTTTGTTGCTGTTTTCAAGTCATGCTGCACAACCACTCCCAAGTCCTTGTACTCAGTGACCACTGGGAGAGTGATGCCATTCATTGAGTAATTGTGCACGTGACTATGAGATACATGCATAACTACACTCTTGCTTAAGTTAATCTCCAAGGCCCAGTGCTTACACCAATCACTTAACAAGTTTAAATCTTCCTGCAAAGCAAGTTGATCACTGTCATCGTGTAAAGCCCTCCATATCTTGATGTCGTCAGCAAACAGTAAGCAGGATGACCTAACTACCGATGGAATCTCATTAACATAAGTCAGGAAAAGAAGTGGGCCTAGAATTGTACCCTGAGGAACGCCACTCTTAACCGATTCCCATGTTGATAAAACCCCGTTAACTCGTACTCTTTGTCTTCTGTCCTTTAGAAAGTCTTGAATCCAGTCGGCAACCACTTTATTGATTCCCAGACTACCTAACTTTACTAGAAGACCTGAATGAGAAACCCTGTCAAACGCCTTGCTAAGGTCGATGAATATGGCATCCACCGGTATATTAGCATCAGCTGAGCTTGCCCAACTTTTTCTGGCCAAAAGAAGGTTGGTCAAGCAAGAATGACCTGCTCTAAAACCATGCTGTTCCACAGCTAAAAGTTTGTTCCCTTCAATCAACTGAATGATAGCATCACGAATTATTCTTTCTAGTAGTTTAACAACAATACTGGTCAAACTAACAGGACGATAGTTCTCAACTAAGATGCGGTTTAGACCAGTAGAGAGTTGATTAAGTTGAATATTGAAAAACTGAATCATCTAAATGAAGTAATGCGGTTATTGAATCACGAGTTCCAACTCCTCTTACCTTCTATGTACACTGAAAGTGTTTAAGAACTCGGTACTATCCTATAACCTGTAGCTTGAGAAGTGGTAAGATATCGTAAATTATCTAGTAGGGATATTTCTTCGCGATCGCAAATTCCAAAGACGTCTGCATTAAACCATATATATATATATACATATACATATATGTCAGTACCTACATAACCCAATAGGTGGTGACAGAAAGCTTGACGGCTGAGTGAAACACACAAATTTTCTAACTTATAATTAGTCCATGTACCTGTATTTAAGAAACTTAGCGTAATGGTGATAAACTCTCTTAGTACTAATATCGAAGCATTATTGAAATATCGGCTTATTTAGCTTTCATTGAGTTTCTGTTCAGCAATTCCTGCAATCACTTGATGTGAAGTAATACTCCACTTAGCAATTCTTTTAGTTTAGTGGCCAGTATGAAAGTCCTGTTAATATACAATTTATTAACACTGCAGACTAGGATAAATATCTTTCATCACTTTCTATTGACCAGTTATCATACTGTGCAAGTAGCTTGTCACCGAAAATGCTTTTTTCAAAGTATAAATGTGAATTCTCTTTTAACAGCTCATCACATGATACCAACAATGGTTAGCCGCCAGATTTGAATGTGTATTATATTCAGCTCGTCTGCAAACAAGACTTTTAAGACAGATAACTTCAAGCACGCTTACATTCCGAGCCTATGACTAAACGTCACTTAACAGATCACGTGAACTGAATTCGATTCGAAAAGTGTAATGCTGATAATTGAGTTTAGGTGTTCTGAGTCATTCAAATCGCTCAGGCATGTTCATCAATGTTGTACGCAAGTCTAAACTTATTATAATCGATAATAGAATCACATATAAGTCATAAATTCCCCCTTAACTTCTCAGTTTAGATATGTTATTTCATATAAGTAAGTAAATGATGGGTTAGAAGCACACTTAATCTACAAAAGTTAATGAATTTGACTACACATCAAATAGGAGATGTAGTTTTTTTTCGCAAGCGCATATCGAGTTTACAGCCCTACTGAGTAATATGGCTTTGTCACTACGGAAGTGCTTAATATGAAAGCTCTCCTCATCATTAAGGCATCATAAGTTTACTGAAAGGTGAGAATCTCTTTAGTTTCCCTAGTTAACTTGGTCTTTGCATGCAGATATACATGTTTATTAAGAAATGCTTTTCAACTATCAAACACGAACAAGCCTTTTCTGTCTGAACTACTTTAAGTGGAATGATATTATTGTCTGAAACCTGACTTCAGCGCAATATTTAGCAAAGAGCGAAATGATTTAAATTTCTTCATGAGTGATATAATTGTGTCTCCCGGTAACCATCTTTACATATGTATTGACCATTTTCTTGATTTACTTTTTATTAGTTGGTGTATTTCGTCTACATTAAAGTGTTTGGTTACAGGATTTCATCATGAGCTGACATTGGTTAGAGAACCATTGGAAAACCTTGGAGTACTGGAGAGCTGTTTCCCCCTAGTTTGGGTGCGTACTGTGAAGAGTCCCAAACTAAGACGAAACCGCTGTCCAGTACTCCCAGGTTTTCCAATGGTTCTCTAACCAATGCCAGCTCATGATGAAATCCTGTAACCAATCAACCAAATCCCTACAAACCAATACTTGCATATTAACGTGTTTGTTAATTGCATTTTCGTTTGAGTACCAGGCTTCTAGGAATTCCCTGGCACTTTTGGTGTTTCCTCTGTCCAATATTTCGACATTATCCCAATCAAATTGATGTCCATAATTGTCTTCTGATTGTTACACCTGACACGTATTTGTCTTTTTCTGTTCTTTTGGTGTTATAGGATACTCTAGAAATTCAGAGAGATTCTGTCAAACCTGGGGATAATATAATGATGTTCGATGATGTAATGGCTACTGGAGGAACCTTAGAAGCGTGTGTGAAATTAGTTAAACAGGCAGGCGCAACAGTCTCGTCCAGTTTAACGTTTATAGAGGTGGACGTTTTGCCCGGACGTAAAAGGTTGGAAGATCTTGGAGTGAGTGTACACTCAATCTACCATATTTAACGGAAATATTTTCTCCAAATTGTTTTTAGAACAAAAATTCCTATTCTTGCTCTCAACTATTCTTGAGCACAAGAATGTTTTGTACTCACTGTATAATGTGTTGAATGTCTTATTATCACTTAACTACATGATTCGTTCTTCTATTATTTTGCTACTTATTTTTTAATGAAACCTGATGATATGATGAGACTTGTCTTTCTTTAACTTTACGTATTTACTGTTAATAGACTGTTTTCGTCTTCCTCTCTTCTATAACTGTGTATGTGTGTTTCGTTTTACTTAATAATATATGACTGACATACATTTATTTGTCTTTAATTAAATTAGTTTGATATTCTGATTTGACACTAGTAACTAGTGTGATGCGTCTAGTCCTCTCTTTGGTGCAGACTGAATTCTATCAGTCAGGTTGTAATGTGACCACCATTCTAGGTAGCTCGCCATCACAAACAATGTACATCGTGATGGCGAGCTACCTAGAATGGTGGTCACATTACAACCTGACTGATAGAATTCAGTCTGCACCAAAGAGAGGACTAGACGCATCACACTAGTTACTAGTGTCAAATCAGAATATCCACTACAGTCCTACAGGAGGTCAATCGCGAGCCCGAATAGCTCAGTGGTAACGTCTCTGACTGCAGCACTGGGTGACGCGGGTTCGAATCTCAGAAGGGACATGAGTTCCTTCAAGGTTGCAGATACGCCTTACTGACGAGTGCCAACTAGCACGAAACCTAGGTCCAAGGCTTCCTGCCGATTGCCTCCAACCATATCATCACAAATTAGTTTGATTATTGTCGGGTAAGAAAGAAGACGATTATTAAGATTACATTTCACATTGCAGTCGGAATCAGTTAGAAACAAATCAAAGTTCACACTATTCACGAAACATTCTTCGTAAGTTAATACCAAATTTTCGAATATAATCACCACTTCGCCTCATAGATTTAAATAATTAAGCTAAAGCTCTAATCTATCTAGACTTTCCAGAATCTTAAAATATGGAATTACCGAATTGCTGTATAATTTGTTGACAATGCACTGTTGAACACAGTATTTGGGGGTACTCATTTATAAACCATGTAACTCTTCACAATTGTGGGAATCAACTTACTTTACTGAGCTGTTCAGTGGAAGGTGTTAAGCTGAACTATAATTGTAACTTTTATAACAAACATACAATGTGAATTTAGCACCTAAGTTATAACAAAGGAGTTCTTAAGGCATTCAAAACCTGCAGCTATATAGATCGTGAGGCATGATAAGACATAAATTATAGTAATACAATTTTGTAAGCAATGTGGAATGGGATATATACAGATAACCTTTGCATGTGGTTTCACATTTTTACGAGTGAGCTGCAAAAAGTTCAGTACTAGTCAACACCTACTTGCACTGCTGATTTCCCGTCCAAGCATCTCAACCGGATTTCGACACATGGGTTTCTTCAGACAGACACCTTAGCACTGTCATTATTTCCCACTTGAAGCATGTATCACTAAGAAAGAGCACGAAACACTTCAAATGACGTACTTTCAATCTATCTTCCAAATGTATCATTCAAAGTTTACTGTGAGTAAGCGTTACTTTTCTTTTCGTATAAAACACGTCCTCACCATAACATATTTGTTTGTATGTCTAATAGTGTGCTTAAAATAGCCAATTATGACAGTAATTTTCACCCGATATCTGCCTATATTGTCAAGACGTTTGAATTCGCCACGTAAACTGCTTTTAAAGAGTCAAATTGTTCATCGTGCGTTTATGTCCTTCAGCAGCTTACTAAGTGGTGCTCTTTAGACTACACTACCTGCTTCTCAATCACTATTGATCATTCCGTTGGATCATTATAGGAAATACAAATTCAGTCTCACCTACTGCTAAGAATTCATTCTGCTGCCTACTGACGTATTGAATTATCCTTGAGTACAGACTTATTACATGTTAAGTAGTTTGTATTTAAATAATTTAGATGATAGTCTTGTATTTAGACGACGATTTATTGACTAGAATACGATTCCGTCCTGGAAACCAGGGAGCTCTGGAGAGCTGTTATACCGTAGTTCAAGACACTTTTGAAGTGATAACCTGTGGCACTACCATCTCACCAGACCTGGTGGACACCACCGGTCACGACATCTGATTAGAATCCTACCATTTTTATCTCAGTTTTAGTCACTGTTACACCTTCAGCTCTTTTTCTATTGACACTAGGTTTTGATGTTCTCATTTCACGAAATTGACGGAGTTTGTGATTGACAGGTCATTGTTTCTCGATCCTGTGACTCAGTTTTAACAAGCTCACCTTTTAAAGTCATAGGTAGTATGTTTGGTGGGGTCGTGGTTTTTCACTGCTTAAAAATCCCTGATTGAGTCAAAGCAGCTGTCTAGTACTCCCTGGTTTTCATTGATTAATTTACTGGTTCTTAACGTAATCCGTCTCGAAAGCAATCAACTTCACGCTAATTCATTATTTAAAAAGACATTTTTCATGATGTAGATATTGATGAACATTTGTTCGGTGTTTTGGTATCAGTCCAGTTCTAGCGTTTGTGTGTTCTACAGTTTTCTGTGAGCATTCATTACTAAGTCAATATAAACCACGGAAATCCTCAGGTTAACTAGTATCACTTCAGTGTTATTCATTAGACAAGTGGGTAGTTGCATCACTGTATTGAAACTAATCCTAACAACGATAAGAAGAGTGAACAAATACATGGTGCGTAGCTGTTCTATAGATGAAACTTTATTGAACACAAAAAGGTGAAGCACGTGGGATTTTAAGTGACAAGTGCTGGGTGTAGTCTGCATACTGTTAGGATAGTCGCAGGAGATGCAGGCAGAGTTGACAGCTGTAGAATGATTGTTAACAGAAACTCTGGACAGATGACTAAAGTCAGCTTGTATACAATTCGGTTCATAGCATCACTGAAACCAGAAATACACATGCTTCAAATTACCTAGTTATGTATATATTATAGAAATTTGGTTTACGTGTGATGTCTTCAGTAGTTTGATGGATTTGAAAACGACCGTCTTCTCTTTGTCTCTTCAATATATCAACTGATAGTTTATAGTGTTTTTCGTAGGGAACTTATTTCATTCTGCTTACTAAGGAGTTTAAAGATGATAGTTCCCAGAAACAATAATCTATTGCACCTAATCATCATGATTATTATTCGTTCCTTGCTTTCGGTGAAGAGCTTGGCACCTGAGCAGAACATCTCTATTTTATGCCATTCTCTCTTTATTTGTTTGTTTTATCTGGCCCCACGATGGCTCACTACCTTTCGTCACGTCTTCACATGATATCTTCCACGTTATGCTACGACGCCCAACCCATTACTTTCCATCTGACTTCAACTCTAGTACCTGGCTTATTATGTCACTGAACGGTATCCACAATGTATGCCCACTTCCTCCTGCAAATTTATTGACTAGAAAATAGGTTCAAAACAATTAGTCCTTTCTATAAATCTGGATAATGTTATTAAGAGACACAGGTTATCTGAAAAATGTAATGCATTTGCGCAATATATTTTGAGTAGTCTGACCACACATTTACATGTCAAGTCATTTTATAAAAAACTAAAGACCAATCAAAATACACAAAGTAACATAAAAGATTTAAGAATAATAACAGTAATTAACACTACGTTTTGTTATCTAACTAGATAAGGGTTACCAAGGTAGGTTAAGAGCAATAACAAATTGTTGTGTACACACGGGGGGAGAGAGGGCTTAAGTTTACGAATAGCCAACGTCTCAGCACCCTTGACCGTTTATAAAAATAACTTTTAAACTCGTTTTGACATCAATCCTGTGGTTCCTATCGATTAGATGTTTAGCTATATACGAAGTTGGTAGTCTGCGACCTGCGTCTATCAATTTTCCGAAGTTCATCTGTTTCTCTAACCACTTCAGAATATGCTCCCCCACCCATATATGCAAAGAGCAGCTACTCCTCCCTATGTTTTTGTGTATTTTGATTTGCCTTTATTTTTCATGGAAGTTAGGTGCTTGTTTATTTCCCCTCAGATCATTTTCCCGTTCCTCATCATTTTTTGTCGGTCTTCTGATGTCCAATATGGAAACAGGAAAGGCTAATATTAATGAAAGTCTACAGCCTGTTAAAATTGCTTTCAACGACGTGCAGCACAAGTTTCCGAAACACTTTGAAGCACTGACATGACAGTGGTGTTTAAAGTTAGGGTCTTTTTCTTTGAGCTCAGTACTGCAAATCTCAACATTGATTTCAGTAATTAACGTCGTTCAGTTCCTTGACGTGGCATCTTCATCCGTGCCACCTGTATTTGAGAGGAAGCTTCCCAAGTAAGTGAAAGAGTCGAATTTCTTTAAATTCTCTGTAGTGATGGTGTCTGTTGTTGCTGGTCGGACATTTTCATCAATACTGTCTTCTTTGTGTGCAATTGCAATCCTGTCTTCGTTGCCACATTTTCTAACTTGTCGTTCTCTGCTTGTAAATCTTCAACTTTGTGAGAAATAAAATGAAAGTCATCAGCGAATTTCATCGACCCAATATGCTAATCTTCTCTTCTTTTCTCCACTGGTTCATTTTCCACATCAACATCCTCCCCGACCTACTTATGATTATCGGTATTGCATCATTACTTGTTCTGATTCTTCCGATAGGTTCATCGTCCTTCACCCTTTCTCCTGTGATCCTTGAAGTAAGGAAACTTTTCAGTTAGACCTTAATTACATGACGCACCAAAAGACTTATTAAACCTCAACGACAGCCTCCGATCCTGTTGCTCAAATCCTTAAAATCACACACTCAGTGAAGTAACTTAAATAGTCCGCGTTTATGAGGTACAGTATTAACTATCCGGTTGAAAATTCATAGAGTCCACTTCCTTTAACTCGCTAAGCCAGAAATAAAGCTGGTAAAGAGGAAAGGTTGGGCATGAGGCTAGCAATCCCATCCTGTAAAAATAAACACTGCTACAGTAACTTCAAGCTTCTAGCTTGAAGCCCTATGTTCCACTGGGAACGTGAAGGAAGAAAAAAAAATAAAGGTGGCTTTCCTTCATGTACTTTTATCTTCATTTTTTTTCCTATATGTTATCACCTTTTGAGAGCCAGTGATATACTTGCATTGGTAGCACGGTTTTATTTTTCCAAGTTGCTGCCTAAGCAATTATTATTTACTATTGCAACTCATTTGGCCGCTGAATTCCTTTTATTTGAGGAATTTGTGTTCATTTTAACTTACTTGCATGATGAAGTTTTGCTTCAACCACCTCTTCTCCTGGAGTAATTATATGAGTGACAAGCGATTTCTAGCAGAATGATTGTCACGTAATAATGCTTCTGTTTATGTGCAATAAGGTTAATAGTTTGAAATTGATATAACGGCTACTGTGATAGGATTAACAACAGCGCATTTGTGGTATCCAATGTGATCATCCTGTCATATTTCCTCTCTCAACAGTGTTTCTTGCATATGAGATGAATAAATGAGCCTTTTGAATATTATTTCTAGCAATATTATTATTATTATTTATCTCAATGATTTCCTTACATATTAGGAGAATTGACAACAATCTTCTCGATGAATATTCCCTTTTGTTGGTATATTCACAGTCGAGTTAACTCGTTTATTTCAGAGTATAGTTTATCTGAATATATACTTCTAATTTATTCTCAAATACAAAGACTGATTAGATTCAGTAACGGAAATTTAAATGAATTTTGCCTAATTCTTCATTCATTAATTTCAACAATCGATGTATAATCTGTTGCCAAACAGAAGAAGCGAAGTTGTACATTTTAAGGAAAGGAAACACTATAGTTCTTGACTGAACTGATGCGCATTTCTCAAGTGAAACTATAATATTCATCACAGAATGTGACCTTTTCCGTCAGATTACTTTTATCAAGTGTAACCACATATCACAGAGTTCCCACGAATATGAATCGATCGTGTGCCACTTGAATGTCTCCTCAGTACTTGTGTCCGGTTCATCTCTATTTCCCGCCCCCCCCCCGAAAATATTTGTTGGACAATAGACTACAGGTTGGTTCATTACCACAGTTCCTCCTTTTTTATCATTTCCGGTCGGCTATCTGATCTTCAGTACTGAGTAAATGGGGCAAAAGTCAATGAGTCTGCATTAGCTATATGTGATGCAAGCACCAAGTCTCTGGGACATATAGAAACACCGATATGATCCCATGTAGCTGTATAATCGATGAGTTTGTTGATAAAGATCTATATTACCTTAGTCTATTAATGCTCACAAAGCGGACAGACTTCTAGAAATATTCGTTTCTTCTTGATAAATTATTATGAATATAAGCAGTTAGTTATTCACACTGCATTCACGTACTACTTACAAGTAGCCAAGTGTTGATTGACAAAATTTCGCTCTGTAAATTGTCACGGAGTGTAGATGAAAGAGTCCTGTCGCGGTCTGGTGATAAACTATTAACAAGTAGTCTCCAGAGTGCAAGTGGTGTCGACGGATACTCTCATTATGCACTGCAAACGTGCAGTTTGAGTCAAATAACAAATTAGATGGTCAAACTGATGAAGTGACTGTAGGCATCTCAAATCATCCCAATATATCAATGAGGGAGGTAAAACAATAAAGCCAAAATGTTATTTGTCAACCAGTATCATGCACAGATTATGTTGATTACACATATTAAGCAATAGTCATGTGAGTAATTTCCAAGATATATTTGATAGGGGCCACCTTGATATTACTTTCAAACTAGAGGTTTAGTTTGATGACATCTTCCAGTGGAGAGATTTTCGTATTTTATGAGATGATTCATTCATAGATTGGGCGGTATCTCCACTTCCAAAGATTGTGTTTAACTAGATACAGGCTAAGAACAATGTAAAGTAAGTTACTGAACTATACTCACTAGAATGACCTGACCAGTGAAGTTGGCCAGTCTACCAAGTGGCGCACTCCTCACATTGGATGGAGGGTCGGATTCGCAGTTATTTTCATACCAATTCATCCAGAGTTTTACAGACAACATTTCTCTGCAACTATCAGCGATTAACACTTCAGAACCGATGGTCATCGGTGAGCTAGCAGAAGCAATCAGACAGCTGTTGAGTGCAACTTTGACCAAAATAGAGCCCTCAAAATCGAACGAATGGGAACAGAAAATTGAAGATTTGCGGCTTGAATTTGCGGCGGGGCTACGAATGAATGCCAGTAAAGACAGATGCTTTGAATTTGGCAAATTAGTTCATTGGAGGATGTACCGACCAGAAAGACTGGGAAGAAAACACTTCAGACAGTATTATGTGTGTTCCTTCTCTTCCACCAGACTAGAAGTGGTGGGTCTATTGAGAGGAGGACCATGTATTCTAAGTTTCGAGTGAATGGCCGAGAAGTAGTGTGTTTAATAGATACAGGGGTGCCAGTCTCACAAATAGATAGGAATCTATGTCAGAGAGTCAGACTGTGTTCATTGACAGTTGGAACGGTAGATGGACACGTGTTAAACATCTTGAATGTGTCAGACTGTAGCGTTCTTATCGGCCATCGAAAAGTAACGTTCCCGTTCATTTTTGTGCCCGAGTTGCAGTGAACAATACATGGCACTAATTTTCTGCGGGAGGTTGGTGCGGTAATTAACACAAAATAGAGGCCAGTAATAACGAAGTACTGACCTTGATATAAGAATAAAACTTGGGCACTGTGGTAGAGTGTAATTCCATTGTGGGTAAATTTTATTTTGATAAAGTCTCACAGTGTTCTACAGTAATATTTACTGATGACGTTTCGAGCACAATTTATTGCTCATAATCATATTGCTCATCAGTAAATATTACTATATGACACTTCGAGACTTTATCAAAATAAAATTTGCCCATAATGGAAGTACTGAACTATCAGCCTGTATGAGACAAGACAGACAGCGGTGGTTAAAGCATCGAAAATACAGAATTTGACAGTGTTAGTTAAAGAATGCGATCATCTGTTCACTGGAGATGAGGACGCCTACGGTTATTGTGATAAGGTGAGACATGAAATCCCACTGAGTGGTCGCAAAATGGCGTCATTCACAACGAGAAGAGTCCCACGTCATCTAGAAAGCGAGGTCGAGCGACAAGTGAAGCAGATGTGTTGGGCTTATATTACTGAAGAAGCTGATAGTCCATATAAATCAAACGGGAAGTACAAATTCTGTGTCAGTTTCCGATAGCTAGACAGCATGACAGAGCTCAGACCGTGTGCCATACCGACTATAGTAGAGACCTTGGGTCGTCTGCAAGGCGCAAATTTGTTTAGAGGGCTCAACCTCTGGTCAGGATATTGGCGGATACCGGCAAAACAGAGTGACAGAGATAAGACGGTGTTCAACGTGGGTCAGAAACAGTATTGGTTTAAACTCATGCCATTTGGGCTCGCAGGTGCACCGTTTGCTTTCAGACGACTGATAGCGTTGTTACTTAAAAGCCTGAAGAATGTGGAGGTTTACGGTGATGATCTCGTTATCTACAGTCAAGACGAAAGCGACCTTGTTAACCACGTCGAAGCCGAGTTAAAACGCATTGAAAAGTTTGGACTGGGTATCAATAAAACAAGATCTCACATAGCCAAATGGAGTGTTACGCTGTTGGATCATAAAGTAGGCAAGAGTGAGATAAAACTGCTAACGGAGAAAATCTTGACGATAAAGACCATCACGACCTCAAATTCCAAGAGAAAACTAAGGAAATTCTTAGGGAGAGTAGCATCTTACGGTCAATTTGTGTAAAACTTCAACGAGATAGCAGCCCCTTGTACAGACGATCAGGCGAGTCAAAGTCTGTTGGTCGAAAGATTTACTGAAAGTACTCGCCAGTACCAAACAGCTTTTAGACCATCAGAAATTGACCCTAAAACTTACTGTACCCAGAAAACAGTCCACAGTGTGCATAGATGATAGTGACTACGGAAAAGGCGCAGCACTTAGACAGGGTGGAGGAGTTGTCGAATATGCCAGTCGTATTTTAACACACACAGAATAGAAGTAATCAACGGTAAAGAAATAATGTTTAGGAATAGTATGCGCGGTAGACAAATGGAGACCGTATTTACTCGGCTAACGGTTTCACACCGAAACCGATCACAAGCCACTGCAGTTTCTGAGGACGGCGAGAGACCCACATGGGAAAACTGTCGAGGTGGCTGTTGCATCTGGAGTAGTATGACTTCACGGTCTCACATTTATCTGGCAAAGAAAATGTTTTTTCAGAGTTTCTTATCTTGATCGGAAGACAAAACCGCGATACCGGAGATGGCTTACGGAATGCATACATTGGAACACGACTCATTAAAACTCGTCCGCAGTCAGAAAACAGACTCTACTCTGAATACAGTCATACAGGTGATCACTGACGGAACAAAAGTGAGTCAGCCTACAGCGAGTAAAGAGTCAAACACTCTACTCAGACGAAAGGATAAATTTGGAGTGAACGCCTACGGAACCCTGACTTGGCGAGAGGACTATGGAAGCTGGTTGGCGGTAATAACTCAATCACTACGCCATGAGATTATGCAAGAATGTCACCATCTGTCACATACAGGAGTAGCCAGAAAAATGGATCTCTTGTAACAAAGTATGTGCTGGCCACGTAAGAGAGAATATGTGGCAAGATATGTGCTGGGATGTCTTCAGTACCGTTCATTGAAGGGAGATCGTTGCATATGACCACCTCTTCAGTCGATTCCATTTACGGCACTAGGTGACTTGTGGTTCGTAGATGTAATGGGTCAGTCTCCACAGAAATCCAGTTGCTATATAGAGATACCACATCTCTTGTTTTCTGCCGTTACATGTCTTATAAAATTATAAGGCGCTGGAGACAGATTGACAACTGGAGCTTTGTTTATCCAACCATCGAACGTCTTGAAAGTTCTACCAACTTTACGAAAAAATGGGAAGAAAGAATGAGGACTACAAAACTCGAGATTCAAAGTGTGTAGCTGATATGATTTTGGATGCTAAATTTTATTGGAAAGAAACCCATCAAATAAAACTGTTTCAATATGTGATGTATCCAATAAACGAACTAATGTGCAGCGTAGGTTAGTGTTTAACGTCAGTTAAATTACAACCATATCAGTGAATCAGGCACCATGATAAATCGTTTCTACAAAGAAGAACTGAGAGGAATTAATAGCATTTAAAGTTGTGTGTATTTTCTCAGCATACGTAAATCCATTCATAACCAAATGCAAAACTTTCTGTCATAAATGGAGGTTCATAACTCAATGAACTGATGATACATACCAATTAATTAATGAACATAATCTACTTTATCTTATCTAGTCCTATATTATACAAATTTTGTCGACTGAATTTCCAACGTGTTTTCACTTCCGTGTAAAAATATCATACCAATGGTCGTCTACAGCCTACTACCGAATGCCTCCAACCACCTTAAATCATTTAGGATCCCTGATAGCTACTAGTTTTCTAGGTTGGTGAACACAGAAAATGTGATAGACAAACTCTGGTTTACATTATGTACCAGACAATCTGACATCAGTTAACACACAGGAGCAATCAGTGCGTTCAGTTCAGCTGACTAGTGACTGTCTGAATAATTCACTGGTGACTCTCTTTAACGTAAAGCTGGGAAAAATACATCCGAATCCCTGATGTGTTGTCAGTTTATTTTGACTTCCGAATATACTTAACAGATCAACCAATAGCCAAGGATTTTTGTTAGACGCTGAAAACTTCAAGTACTGAAAGTAGTTTTTATGAGAACTAATAAAGGAAATGCAAGGATATTGGGAAAATGAAAACATTTTGAAATGAAGTGGCCACAATATATTTATTTCCGTGTTGCAACTTCAATAATTTTCTGATCATTACTTAAAATTTTCAGAATTTACGATTGCATTTTAATTGGGAAAACTGAATTCATAGTAAAAGTTGAAAGTGGCACTTCCAGTAATGAATCAGGATACCTTTCTTACTTTCAATTCTTACCACTAGATAAGTCATGTTCACAGACAATCTAACATATTCAGCTGGATTTCAATAGCTATCAGGTAATAGGAATCTGCATAAATCTTTGGATTTTCCCCTGCAAAACTCCAATGCATTAACAAGTAGCATGAACTTTGATAAGCTCTCATTCCGAAGTGCATCACACATTCAGTTTAGAAAGTAAGAGAAACTGTCAACATAAAAAGAAAAGCCAATTTTTTCACGCAGAATATACATCCCATTCCTTCAAAAGATTCTGCGATAATAACCTGTTTTTGGCAAGTTTGCATAAATCTAATAATACGTTTTCTGGTCTTGTATTTTATGTCAGGATTCTAAGAAGTGATAGCAATCCCTTACGTATAGAGTCACATCGTTGGTACTTACTGAAGACAAGAATTTGTCCATGTAATCATCAGTCTCCGTTCATAATCTCTTCACCATTATCACTTGCTAGCCACCCTGTATTATTAGAAGTCTCGACACTATCACCCGTAGTGAAATACTGAGAAGTAAAGTGATCAAAAATAACACTTATTAAGATTGTTATCAAACAATGACCCCACTTTTACTACATTACTGCACTTAGTCAATAATCACTCTGAATACTAGTGAGCAGCTGACCAACTATAAACCACCATCCCCTAAAATCTAATAACTTTCTGATGATGATCAAGCTTCGTGCTTCTTCTCCCTAGTTAATAGGGAAGCATACAGTTTCGATGTGTTTATTGTTCTGAAAGCGGAGAATATTACTGAATGACAACCTTACATATAGACATAAAATAATTGTTCAAGTTGTTTGTTACAGAAGCATTTTCAGTAACACAATTAGATAATAGAACTCACTCACCCGCTACAAACTGATCTCCTATTACACAATTTTTACACAGTCAGCAAACTCTCCCGTCATCTGACCTTAGATAATCCGAATAACTGTATTCATCCTTTAGACAAACTTATTTGATGCACTATTACAATATACAACGCTAGTAGAATAAAGATTCGTTGATAATGTACAGAACTTAGACCTCCTCCTATCCTAATACCCATAAATCGGAACTGGTATTTAACTGGTTACACCATCACCGAGTATCAACTAAGCGTGAGCAATCATCACTAGTTGGACAGAGTATTCATCAGCTGGACTGAAATCTGTCTCACAATTTGTGCAGGATTATGTTGAACAATTAAGTAATGACTATTATACGTCAGTAAACAGCATAAATGTTTGTCATGCCAAAAAATACTTAAAATTTGTTGCTATTTCATTATTCAGTTTCCTATTCTTTTTCCCAATAAATAATCCATATTCATTCGTTCCAATTGTTGTCCGATGCTACACATTGATATGTCCTGAATGTTTTTAACAAACTTCATTGAGCTACTTATGAGTAGTCAAACATTATCCCTAATTATGTCACGTTGCCGAACGCGTTTGCATTTAAAGTACTTCTATTATTCAGGAGTTTGCAAATATCATATTCGTCATCAAGGCTTCAACGGAGCATGAACTACAAAACCTATGGAATACAGTCAGTAATCAGGTACAGAAAATGTGACGTTGGTTACTGTATGCCGAGCGACTAACGGGACCGGTATATTAGTGACATATCACTGCACACACAAAGCGAAATCCATTTGACCAGGTGAAGTATTAAAACTCATCTTGAAATTCCCTCTCTTAATTCAGTTTAACCCCCTATCCCTTAGAAGCACCGCTTTTATTTGTATCGGTGTCTCGTTTTACAAATTACAAGGTTACACATTTGTTAATTAGCTGATATTAGTAAGAGAACAACAGGAAAGCCATGGAATACTGGACAGTTGTTTCCTCCTAGGTTTGGTCTCTTCACTGCACTCACCTGCCGGGTTTCGAACCCAGTAATTCCTGGTTTTCCAGTGATCAAACGTGTAGCTAATCTAATTCTTGCTTAATCAGGGTTTTGCTGCAGCTAGTAGTGATCAGCATAGTACATCTGTAAAGTGAAAGGAATCCATGATTCCTTGGGGATTGTAACATATTCTATTGCTACAATTTACATTTCAGTATGAATAATCAATCAAGTGCTTCTGATAATCATCAGAAGTAACAATATATTTACAAATTGCTTAGTGAAATTTCATCATAAATGCTATTACTGTCATTTTCGTGTAAAGAGTTATTGAGCAGCAAACATTTACTAAAAATAATCAAAGGCAGATTAGTTTTCAGTGATTTCATCTGATGACTTTCATTTTGATTTTATATCTCTTATGATCCAAAGTTCTAAAAATGGGAAAATATTAGCCAACCAATCTGTGGTGATTCCAGCTCCTGTCTTAACCTTTCATCGAAAGACTTAGTAGAATAAGAAGTGTTTATAAGTAGCGCTTAGCTTTACTATATTCACTTGCCTTGTAACCGGAAGGTCCTGGGTTCGAATCCCAGTGGGTGCGTACTGCCGATGATTCCCAAACTAGGATGAAACAGCAGCTGTCCAGTACTCCCTGGTTTTCAATGGTTCTCTAACCGATATCAGTCTGTGATCAACTCGTAAAACATAACTAATCCTTACAAACCAAACTATAGAAAATTATTCTGATGCTCGCTAGTGACTTGCTACAGGTTGGAGCTTCCTGCAGTTCTAGTGAGAAGTCGTGACCAGTGAGGTCCAATTAGAAGTCACGTGTGGATGGATTTCCACCGACGACAATAGTTGGGGTCGCGCTAAAATCACGAATTGGTAGAAGTTAGAATTCATGAGCCATTGAATCGGGTCCCAGTGGCTGAATGGTATACGAGCTTGCCTTGTAACCGGAAGGTCCTGGGTTCGAATCCCAGTGGGTGCGTACTGCCGATGATTCCCAAACTAGGATGAAACAGCAGCTGTCCAGTACTCCCTGGTTTTCAATGGTTCTCTAACCGATATCAGTCTGTGATCAACTCGTAAAACATAACTAATCCTTACAAACCAAACTATAGAAAATTATTCTGATGCTCGCTAGTGACTTGCTACAGGTTGGAGCTTCCTGCAGTTCTAGTGAGAAGTCGTGACCAGTGAGGTCCAATTAGAAGTCACGTGTGGATGGATTTCCACCGACGACAATAGTTGGGGTCGCGCTAAAATCACGAATTGGTAGAAGTTAGAATTCATGAGCCATTGAATCGGGTCCCAGTGGCTGAATGGTATACGAGCTTGCCTTGTAACCGGAAGGTCCTGGGTTCGAATCCCAGTGGGTGCGTACTGCCGATGATTCCCAAACTAGGATGAAACAGCAGCTGTCCAGTACTCCCTGGTTTTCAATGGTTCTCTAACCGATATCAGTCTGTGATCAACTCGTAAAACATAACTAATCCTTACAAACCAAACTATAGAAAATTATTCTGATGCTCGCTAGTGACTTGCTACAGGTTGGAGCTTCCTGCAGTTCTAGTGAGAAGTCGTGACCAGTGAGGTCCAATTAGAAGTCACGTGTGGATGGATTTCCACCGACGACAATAGTTGGGGTCGCGCTAAAATCACGAATTGGTAGAAGTTAGAATTCATGAGCCATTGAATCGGGTCCCAGTGGCTGAATGGTATACGAGCTTGCCTTGTAACCGGAAGGTCCTGGGTTCGAATCCCAGTGGGTGCGTACTGCCGATGATTCCCAAACTAGGATGAAACAGCAGCTGTCCAGTACTCCCTGGTTTTCAATGGTTCTCTAACCGATATCAGTCTGTGATCAACTCGTAAAACATAACTAATCCTTACAAACCAAACTATAGAAAATTATTCTGATGCTCGCTAGTGACTTGCTACAGGTTGGAGCTTCCTGCAGTTCTAGTGAGAAGTCGTGACCAGTGAGGTCCAATTAGAAGTCACGTGTGGATGGATTTCCACCGACGACAATAGTTGGGGTCGCGCTAAAATCACGAATTGGTAGAAGTTAGAATTCATGAGCCATTGAATCGGGTCCCAGTGGCTGAATGGTATACGAGCTTGCCTTGTAACCGGAAGGTCCTGGGTTCGAATCCCAGTGGGTGCGTACTGCCGATGATTCCCAAACTAGGATGAAACAGCAGCTGTCCAGTACTCCCTGGTTTTCAATGGTTCTCTAACCGATATCAGTCTGTGATCAACTCGTAAAACATAACTAATCCTTACAAACCAAACTATAGAAAATTATTCTGATGCTCGCTAGTGACTTGCTACAGGTTGGAGCTTCCTGCAGTTCTAGTGAGAAGTCGTGACCAGTGAGGTCCAATTAGAAGTCACGTGTGGATGGATTTCCACCGACGACAATAGTTGGGGTCGCGCTAAAATCACGAATTGGTAGAAGTTAGAATTCATGAGCCATTGAATCGGGTCCCAGTGGCTGAATGGTATACGAGCTTGCCTTGTAACCGGAAGGTCCTGGGTTCGAATCCCAGTGGGTGCGTACTGCCGATGATTCCCAAACTAGGATGAAACAGCAGCTGTCCAGTACTCCCTGGTTTTCAATGGTTCTCTAACCGATATCAGTCTGTGATCAACTCGTAAAACATAACTAATCCTTACAAACCAAACTATAGAAAATTATTCTGATGCTCGCTAGTGACTTGCTACAGGTTGGAGCTTCCTGCAGTTCTAGTGAGAAGTCGTGACCAGTGAGGTCCAATTAGAAGTCACGTGTGGATGGATTTCCACCGACGACAATAGTTGGGGTCGCGCTAAAATCACGAATTGGTAGAAGTTAGAATTCATGAGCCATTGAATCGGGTCCCAGTGGCTGAATGGTATACGAGCTTGCCTTGTAACCGGAAGGTCCTGGGTTCGAATCCCAGTGGGTGCGTACTGCCGATGATTCCCAAACTAGGATGAAACAGCAGCTGTCCAGTACTCCCTGGTTTTCAATGGTTCTCTAACCGATATCAGTCTGTGATCAACTCGTAAAACATAACTAATCCTTACAAACCAAACTATAGAAAATTATTCTGATGCTCGCTAGTGACTTGCTACAGGTTGGAGCTTCCTGCAGTTCTAGTGAGAAGTCGTGACCAGTGAGGTCCAATTAGAAGTCACGTGTGGATGGATTTCCACCGACGACAATAGTTGGGGTCGCGCTAAAATCACGAATTGGTAGAAGTTAGAATTCATGAGCCATTGAATCGGGTCCCAGTGGCTGAATGGTATACGAGCTTGCCTTGTAACCGGAAGGTCCTGGGTTCGAATCCCAGTGGGTGCGTACTGCCGATGATTCCCAAACTAGGATGAAACAGCAGCTGTCCAGTACTCCCTGGTTTTCAATGGTTCTCTAACCGATATCAGTCTGTGATCAACTCGTAAAACATAACTAATCCTTACAAACCAAACTATAGAAAATTATTCTGATGCTCGCTAGTGACTTGCTACAGGTTGGAGCTTCCTGCAGTTCTAGTGAGAAGTCGTGACCAGTGAGGTCCAATTAGAAGTCACGTGTGGATGGATTTCCACCGACGACAATAGTTGGGGTCGCGCTAAAATCACGAATTGGTAGAAGTTAGAATTCATGAGCCATTGAATCGGGTCCCAGTGGCTGAATGGTATACGAGCTTGCCTTGTAACCGGAAGGTCCTGGGTTCGAATCCCAGTGGGTGCGTACTGCCGATGATTCCCAAACTAGGATGAAACAGCAGCTGTCCAGTACTCCCTGGTTTTCAATGGTTCTCTAACCGATATCAGTCTGTGATCAACTCGTAAAACATAACTAATCCTTACAAACCAAACTATGGAATACTTCATTGAGCTACTTATGAGTAGTCAAACATTATCCCTAATTATGTCACGTTGCCGAACGCGTTTGCATTTAAAGTACTTCTATTATTCAGGAGTTTGCAAATATCATATTCGTCATCAAGGCTTCAACGGAGCATGAACTACAAAACCTATGGAATACAGTCAGTAATCAGGTACAGAAAATGTGACGTTGGTTACTGTATGCCGATCGACTAACGGGACCGGTATATTAGTGACATATCACTGCACACACAAAGCGAAATCCATCTGACCAGGTGAAGTATTAAAACTCATCTTGAAATTCCCTCTCTTAATTCAGTTTAACCCCCTATCCCTTAGAAGCACCGCTTTTATTTGTATCGGTGTCTCGTTTTACAAATTACAAGGTTACACATTTGTTAATTAGCTGATATTAGTAAGAGAACAACAGGAAAGCCATGGAATACTGGACAGTTGTTTCCTCCTAGGTTTGGTCTCTTCACTGCACTCACCTGCCGGGTTTCGAACCCAGTAATTCCTGGTTTTCCAGTGATCAAACGTGTAGCTAATCTAATTCTTGCTTAATCAGGGTTTTGCTGCAGCTAGTAGTGATCAGCATAGTACATCTGTAAAGTGAAAGGAATCCATGATTCCTTGGGGATTGTAACATATTCTATTGCTACAATTTACATTTCAGTATGAATAATCAATCAAGTGCTTCTGATAATCATCAGAAGTAACAATATATTTACAAATTGCTTAGTGAAATTTCATCATAAATGCTATTACTGTCATTTTCGTGTAAAGAGTTATTGAGCAGCAAACATTTACTAAAAATAATCAAAGGCAGATTAGTTTTCAGTGATTTCATCTGATGACTTTCATTTTGATTTTATATCTCTTATAATCCAAAGTTCTAAAAATGGGAAAATATTAGCCAACCAATCTGTGGTGATTCCAGCTGCTGTCTTAACCTTTCATCGAAAGACTTAGTAGAATAAGAAGTGTTTATAAGTAGCGCTTAGCTTTACTATATTCACTTATTTCGAGACAATTTTACTCTAGTGTGCTTACATCTTACGTAAAACCCTTAGAAACGAAATTCTGTAGACTGAATTGGTTTAAAAGTGACTGTAGACAACGACATATCGGTCAGTGGATTTTCATGCAGCAGTTCATTCATATAACTGTTGCCACGATATCTAACAGCATAGACTTTGACTATAGTTAAGGTTAAACGTATTCTTTAAAACTCAGAAATGTAAAAGTCAATTATCAAATAGTCTCACCTGTTGTACCTTTTGTATATTCGAAGTCAGTTTTCATCACAAATCGAAGGATATCAAGTAATGAGTGGTGATAGAATTCTCCAGCTGATAACATTCTTAACTGCCTGCCAACACAATTTCTATGATTTACATGACAGCACCCTAATATCTTCACTGTCTGTGACAGTTATTCACACAATTATTGTCCAAATGCTTATTTCCACAAATAGAGGACTATGATTAAAACTTGGAGAAATCCAAGTAAGAGTAATGCCCATACAGAATACATGAGAAACTGCAGTCACATATGCTTAAACAGTTGCACTGATAGCAGAGAGAAAGACTTGAGAAAATACGTCTTTTAACAGACAAATTCATTATAAATTAAAGTAGAAAATGAATATTTCCCTCCTCCTTACAGGAAGTACATTTCCTTTATATGCATAAATATTACGATTGACATGTTTGGTGTGGAATGATCATTTCTTCACCTGAGAAACTGAATTGCTATACTCAGATTGTTGCAAAGATTCATCTGTATTTCCCTGTTTTCTTTTTCTACTTCATTGTTCCCCGTGTAACAACTTCCACTCAAAATGGCTTTATCATGTTATTCAACTGATTGATGGACCGCTCAATTGTAAACAATTCATTAATATTTAGTTTAGGGGAAAAAATAACACATCATGTCTATAGTTGAAAATTATGCAATCAACTCAGTAAATACTTATTTTCAGGAATTTCGCATTTTTGCCTCATTCGTGTCCTAAATGATAATAATAAAATGACAGTGACTATCTATCTGTCATTTTTTAAAGGATTTTCTACATGGTCACATAAATCTTACAGGAATAAGGGAACTTAAAATTACATTTACCCTCCAAGAGTCACTAATTAGTGAATGCGAGTATGAGCGTAGTTTGAAATAAATTGTATAATAAACTCCTTAGAATCTCTTGACTGAAATATAAGCAAAGGTAGTTTTTATAAAAATAAAATAGGCTTTGTAGTTGTCCTCCTTAAAAAGTGACTAGTACTCCCCTGTAAATAAGGTTCACAACCGATAGCTGCTACCTTGACGTGGTGGTGGTGGTGGTTGGGCTTGCATATCACAATGATCCAACAAGCTACACTGGCTAGAACTATTGTTCCTGCAGGTCCTACCATGCCAGGAAGGTTGTTAGGATAGTGATTAGACTAAAAGCAGTTACCGGCTTGATGTAAGATTTTTTTGTTTTACACTATGCTGGTGGTCTGTGGGCGAAGTCGTACTGCTGGGAACAGGGATGATGCAGCAGTAAGGTGTTTCCCTCAGATGACCAGCTATGCTGTCTCTTCACCCTGTAGAGACAGGGTTGGAAAAGGTTGACCCCAACAAGTTTACATCCCGACTTACCCTACGGTGATCCGTAACTGGCGATGAGTTTACTAATACGGAACCAATCCCAGAGACCAGTTCATACAGGCCGTGTGTGAACGGCCTAAAGCAGTTGTCCCCTGGGCTCTGCAGTCCCACAACACTAACCCTCTTTCTGTTTCAGCTAACTGAAGAATCAATCAACTTCCGCGGTGGGGGCAGCTGGGATGCAACAACCGCCCATACACTTCCAAAAGCACACGATCTCTCCTGATAATCATTCTCCTTTACCCACATCACCTTCATCATCTTACTCTCCTACTACAGTTAGTACTATTCTTCAGGCTAGTGAGTCATCTTCATTTTTTACTCTGTGACCACAAACAACGATGAGAGCCATACAAACACTCCAGATAGCCTAATAAAGCCACGTCGCTCACTTCATATAGGAGCTGTTAACGTCGATAACCTCTGCCAAATCAGACAACAGGCATCACTAGCAAGAACTCTGGAATCTAGAGCCATGGATGTATGTTGTGTTTCGGAGACACGCATACAAGACTCGAGTTTGGTCATTCACTTAGCCTCACCCTACCAATAAGGTGATCTGCA